>JAHWFO010091673.1:0-49754 GCA_023313115.1 Rhysida immarginata
CACAAATAAATTTGTAAATATAATATACTGAATAATTATTTGGGTAAAGAAAAAAAATTGTTATAACTGGGATTCGAACCCGCCACCTCAAACTTAATAATTTTACTTAAGAGGAACAATCACGCTGCCATCTGAGCTATCAGATCACTTACAATCAAGGAGGAAAACTTTGCCTTTTGTATGGTGCTCAAAACTTTAAACCGTCTTTTTTCAAAATTGGCTGAATAGTGCGCCTTAATATTTAAGTATATTAACGTCCTAAAGGTACACTACAACTACAAATTCGTATAAAACTAAAATTCCGAGGTTGTAATGTAATTCAGAGCTATGTTCATAGGAATTTTTGTGTTTACCTTGACCTCTATAATACCCCCTTTAATTTTTTACACACGATTTGAATCAGCCTGTATAAAGACCAGGTCAAATTTGAACGCCCATCCTGCATTTGAACGTCCCTACTTTTTATAGATCATTCAATGAATTCCTTTGCCGCTTCTATGTCAGGAAAATCTCATTCGCCGTTTGAAGAATATACTCATATCCCTTGGTGACACTGTAACTTCTGCAGCCATCCTTTCTTGCAAATCGCATGCGGGAGGAAGCTTCGTTCGCTTTTGAAATATCTTTGATTTCTCCCTCAGCGTAGCGCCAGTCATGCAAAACACTCCGCCCCATCATATCCTGAATTACAACATCAGGGCTTGGTCGAGGTCCTGAATCTTCCCTTCCATCATCCGCTCTCTTCGTGGCATCTCTTTTATGGGTGCACATTCGCTGTAAATTATTAAGAACCTGTTTTTTTGTTTTTTGAGACCACATACATTGGATAATCCCAAATGAAACAATTCACTCTGTCTTAATTTGTTTGTTGGTTATTACATTTGATGGAGACACGTGTCTGACACTTCCGGTTAATAATTGAACAGAAAATGCTCTGAAATACATTAACAAGATGCGTTCGTTTTAGTGTAGCTATGAGGCTGTTACTAACAAGGAGACTCCACGTACTCTGACTCACCAATTTTGATAAAAAAAAAATATTCTACGAGTAGCTTTCACCAAATTAAAGACCCGTGCAAAGCCATTCAATGCACTTCGCAAAATTTTCCAAAAAATTTCATAAAGTTTGTTATAATTGCCTACACTTTATAAATGCTCGAATTGTAGCATAGATTTTCATCGCTTTTCGGTGGACTTGTGCTAACACGCTTGAGTTCTATTTTGTATCATGTCGTTGCATATCAAATATCAGATAGCAGAGGTCATCTTTAATGGCCCTCTAAAAAGGACACCTTCACACGAGCTATTCGAAATCCAAACATTGTAGACATCCAAACATTGCAATCCAAACAATGTTGCCAACGATTTAGCAGATTCTCGAGCCTTCTCCGATAGAATCCATGGTCACGGGACTCAATAATCTCCCGGAATGCGTTTTCGACGTCTGCTTGGAGTAGGAATGTTTTCCTCCGGAGAAAATTGTCCAGGCTCTGGAAAAGACGGTAGTCGGTAAGGGAGAAGTCCAGAGACTACGGGGGGTGTGGAAGCACCTCGTAGCCCAGACCCTGTAGCGCCTTCGCGGTCGTTCGTGCAACGTGCGGACGCGCGTTGTCATGTAGCAGAAAGACGCCTTTGCGATGCACAAGTGCAGGTTGTTGCTCACACAGTTTTGTGTGCATATGATGCAGTTTTTGCGACAGTAGGTCGCAGTGGTGATCCTCTCCCCCTGATGCAGGAAGCTGTAATGCACTACACCACGGATGTTCCACCAAACTGTAACTATGAACTTCCTGGGGACCTATTTGTCTTGCTTTTTCACCTTGCCGACGGTCCTAAGGTGTCTACTAAGAGTCGATGCTAATACAGCATGATCCCCTGGAAGGTCCCGAACAGTTTTTGACGGCTCCTCTTCCACAGATCGCTTCAGATCAGCGTCATTCAACACGTTTGGCAGTCTGGTCTGCCGCGTGGCTCATTTGCTAGGTCCCTAACTCCCGGAATTTTCGGAACCAACCTTGGGCTTATTGATGTTTCAAGAGGATTTGGATGCAGCTTTATTCAAACTGAACTCGTAATGCATTATCACACATAATTCGTATGAAGTCATGAGTATATTCGTTTGGGTTCACACACTATTAAATTTCATCGCAGACATGCAAATTTCAGGCAGCTGGTCACTGATAGGATCATCTCTGGGAATGTACCTTTTTTGGGTACTTGCTATTAAACGTAGAGATCGTGCTGAAGCGCGGAACCCACCTCGAAATCAACGACCTGATAGATACGGGTTCAAATCCCATCTTCGATATTTTTATTCTCTTCGTAAAAATTTTAACATTTATGTGAGTGTGTAATTCTTTTACTAAAACTATTTACGATTTTCCAAATTTCTACCATCATTTTTTTATAAAATGCATATACGAATTCTAATAATGAATAAACCATTAAGGAATGACATAACCAAGTACCGAAAGGTTAAACTAAACCATTCACGGAACTATATTTTTAAACAGCCCTATGTTGAAATTGTAAATTTCTAATGAGCCATAAAGATAATATTACACCAAGTACGTTTGAACCAATTTAGAATATCATTAATTTTACGTTGTATTCATTCATGATACACCATTCCAAGTCGTTTGATATATTACATGCCATATTTTAACATTGAAAGTTCCAATAAACTATCATGATTCCACTAAACTAGGTTCCTTGAAACCAATTTGGACTATCATTAATTTTACGTTATATTCATTCATGTTACATCATCCCAATTTGTTTGATATATTACATGCCACATCTATGGCACATTGAAAATTTTTGAGGGCGTCATAAGGGTACCATTAGAGCACGTGCCAATGTTTCGATTACAACCATTTTCAAAATGGTTCATTTCCTGAATCATATTTATCAATTGGCCGAAATAGAAATTTATATTCGTTTCTATCTCGTCATTACGATTTGTTTGACATATTTCTTAATATATCTCTCCATTGAAAATTGTTAGGTGGGGTCGTGAAGGTACCGTTTCTGCACGTGCTATAAAACCGATGCATATAATATTTGTGACTGGTTCGTGCCACATACCATATTCATCGACTAACGAAAATAGTAATGAATAACCTTTTTTATTTCGTCATGACGATTTGTTTGATGCATTACTTAATAGATCTTCTCTTTGAAAATTGCTTGGCGGGAGAATAGAGGTACCATTTGTGCACGTGCTAATGAACCAATTTAGATAATATTAGTGACATGTTCTTGCCATGAACGATTCTCATCAACTGACGAAAACAGATTTTTTAAAATATTCCATACCCTCGGAGGAGTTAGGGTTAAAGACAGACAGACAGATAGACAGACAGACAGACACGTTTCCCCACAATGATAGCCTAAAACACCTTTCGGTACTTACTAATCCACAGTGATAAATGAGCATTTAACAGAAAAAGTTTACTTATCCACATGTAATTATTTTTATAAATGTTGCTACTTTGGAGATGACATTTAACTCGCACAAAGATTAAATAATTATTGCATAATGTACTTACTAAATACAATGCATCATTTTGGTATCTCTAGTTTATCAACCGGTTAAACCTTCATTGACTTTTTTAAATAGCATGTAAGCCACCAAATTACAATTTCTTATTTCTAGGAGCAGAAGTTAATTATTAAGTACCGAAAGGTGCTTAAGGCTATCAGTGTGGGGAAACGTGTCTGTCTGTCTGTCTGTCTGTCCGTCTATCCGTCTGTCGGTCTTTAACTCAAACTCCTCCGAGGCTATGAAAGATTTTCAAAATCTGTTTTCGTCAGTCGATGAATATGGGTCATGGCACGAAACAGTTACAAATATTATCTAAATCGGTTCATTGGTGCGTGCAAAAATGGTACCTCTATTTTCCCGCCTAGCAATTTTCAATGGAGAGATATATTAAGTAATATATCAAACAAATCGTAATGACGAGATAGAAACGGATATAAATATATTTTAGCCAATTAAAAAATAAGGTTCCGGGAATGAACCATTTTGAAAATGGTTAAAATCGAAACAATGACACGTGCTCTAATAGTACCCTTATGACACCCTCAAAAATTTTCAGTGCTAAAATAAGGCATGTAATATATCAAACGACTTGGAATGATGTGTCAAGAATGAATATAAAGTAAAATTAATGATAGTCGAAATTGTTTTCAAGGAACCTGGTTTAATGGAATTATTATGGTTCATCGGATCTTTCAATGCTCAAATATGGCATGTAATATATCAAACGACTTGGAATGATGTGTTATGAATGAATATAACGTAAAATTAACGATAGTCAAAATTGGTTCCAAGGAACCTGGTTTAGTGGAACACTAATGGTTCATTGGAACTTTCAGTGCTAAAATATAGCATGTAATATATCAAACAACTTGGAATGATGTGTCATGAAGGAATATAACTCAATATTAATGATAGTTGAAATTATTTCAAAGGTACGTGGTTTAATGGTATCATTATGATCCTTTAGAAACTTCCAATGTTAACATAGGGTGGTTTAAAAATATAGTTCCGCGAGTGGTTTAGTTTAACATTTCGGTACCTGGTTATGTCATTCCTTAATGGTTTATTCAGTACTGAAAGGTGCTTTATGCTATTAGTGTGGTGAAGCGTGTCTGTCTGTCTGTCTGTCTTTAACTCAAACTCATCCGAGGCTATAAAAGATTTTGAAAATGTGTTTTCGTCAGTCGATGAGTATGGTTCATGGCACGAACCTGTCGAAAATAATATCTAATGGTACCTCTATTTTCCCGCCTAGCAATTTTCAATGGAAAGATAAATTAAGTAATATATCAAACAAATCGTAAAGAGATAGAAGCGGTAAATTACTATTTTTGCCAATTGATAAATATGGTTCAAGAAATAAACCATTTTAAAAAGGTTGCAATCGAAGCAATAGTACGTGCTCTAATGGTACCCTTATGACACCCTCAAAAATTTTCAATCATAAGATATGGCATGTAGTATTTCAATCGATTTGGAATGATGTGTCATGAATGAATATAACGTAAAATTATCGATAGTCCAAATTGGTTTCAAAGACACCTGGTTTAGTATAACCATTATGGTTTAGTGGGACCATTATAGATTATTGGATCTCTCATTTCTAAATTATGGCATGTAATATATCAAACGACTTGGAATGATGTGGCATGAATGATTTCAACGTAAAATTAATGATAGTCCAAATTGGTTTCAAGGAACCTGGTTTAGTGGAACAATTATGGTTCATTGCAACTTTTCATCCTAAAATATGGCATGTAATAAATCAAACGACTTGGAATGATGTGTCTTGTATGAATATAACGTAAAATTAATGATCGTCCAAATTGGTTTCGTGGAACATGGTTTAGTGCAACGATTCTGGTTTACTGAAACCATTATGGTTCATTGGAACTTTCATTGCCAAAATTAGGCATGTAATACATCAAACGACTTGGAATGGTGTGTGATGAATGAATATATCATAAAATTATTGATAGTCCAAATTGGTTTCCAGGAACCTGATTTAGTGGGACCTTTGTGGTATAGTGGAACAATTATGTGTCATTGGAAATTTCAATGCTGAAGTATGGCACGTAATATATCAAATGACTTGAAATGAAGTGTCATGAATGAATATAACGTAAAATTAATGAGAGTCGAAATTGGTTGAAAGGTACGTTGTGTAATGGTATCTTTATGGTCCATTAGAAACTTACAATGTTAACATAGGCCTGTTTAAAAATATAGTTTTGCGAATGGTTTAGTTTAACCTTTCGGTACTTAGTTATGTCATTCCTTAATTGTTTATTAAGTACCGAAAGGTGCTTTATGCTATCAGTGTGGGGAAACGTGTCTGTCTGTCTGTCGGTCTATCTTTAACTCAAACTCCACCGAGGCTATGAAAGATTTTAAAATTCTGTTTTCGTCAGTCGATGTATATGATTCATGGCACGAACCAGTTACAAATATTATTTGAATCGGTTCAATGACAGGTGCACAAATGGTACCTCTATTTTCCCGCCAAGTAATTTTCAATGGGAAGATTTATCAAGTAATATATCAAACAAATCGTCATGACGAGATAGAAGCGGTTATCCATTACTATTTTCGTCAGTCACTGAATATGGTATATGGCACGAACGAGTCGCAATTGTTATCAAAATCAATTCAATAGCACGTGCCCAAATGATACCTTCACGACCCAACCTAGCAATTTTCAATGGAGTGAAACATCAAGTAATATTTCAAACAAATCGTAATGAGGAGATAGAATACAATATAAATTACTATTTTGGCCAATTGATAAATATGGTTCAGGAAATAAACCATTTTGAAAATGGTTGTATTCGAAACGTTGCCACATGCTCTAATGGTACCCTTATGACACCCTCAAAAATTTACATGGATAAAATATGGCAAGTAATATATCAAACGACGTGGAATGATGTGTCATGAATGAATATAACGTAAAATTAATGATAGTCCAAATTGGTTTCAAGGAACCTTGTTTAGTGGAACCACTATAGTTGATTGGAACTTCCAGTGCTAAAATATAGCATGTAATATATCAAACGACTTGGAATGAGGTGACATAAACGAATATGACTTAAAATTATTGATAGTCTAAATTAGTTTCAAGGAACCTGGTTTAGTGGAACCACTATGGTTGATTGGAACTTCCAATGCTAAAATATAGCATGTAATATATCAAACGACTTGGAATGAGGTGACATAAACGAATATGACTTAAAATTAACAATAATCGAAATTAGGTTCAAGGAACTTGGTTTAATGGAACCATCATGGTTCATTAGAACTTTCAATGCTATAATATAGCATGTAATATATCAAACGTCTTGGAATGATGTACCATGAATGCATATAAAGTAAAATTAATGATAGTCCAAATTGGTTTCAAGGAAACTGGTTTAGTAGAACCATTATAATTCATTGAAACTTTCAATGCTAAAATATGGCAAGTAATATATCAAACGACTTGGAATGAGGTGTCATAAATTAATATAACGTAAAATTAACAATAGCCTAAATTGGTTTCAAGAAACCTAGTTTAGTGGAAACATGATGGTCCATTGGAACTTTTAATGCTAAAATATGGCATGTAATATATTAAACCACTTGGAATGATTTGTCATGAATGAATATAACGTAATAATAATGATAATTGAAATTATTTTAAAGGTACGTGGTTTAATGGTATCATTATAGTTCATTAGAAACTTCCAATGTTAAAATAGGGTGGTTTAAATGCACGTAAAACCCCGTTACAACGTACTTCAAGGAACCTGGAAATTGGTACGTTATTCTGAAGCTGGGGAGGGGGTGCTTGTGAAAAATGCATATAAAAAACATAAGAATACATGAATGGATATTATTTTATTCAAATCAAATACACTATAGCATATGCAATATGTAATATTACATTAGTTTTTTACAGACTAACACAGTTACAAAAATTCCCTGACTTTTCTCGATCGCAAGTCACCCTTTTACATGCACGTAAATTAAACAAACATAAATTAAAATAAACAAACCCATAATGTTACCGTATTGAAGATGGGCAATCGCCCGTCAAGTGAAGATCTGTAATCTAATTGCAGCACAAATTGGATCCCGACTGAGTAGCATCGACGAGTGACAATCATACAGTGAAGTGTACATTTGTTAGGATGTGACGAAAGCAGCGCTTTCACAAAGCTCATCCAACCAGAATAAACTCCAAATGAAATACACTGTAGTAGTCAAGAAGCCCAACCAACCCAAGCGTTCTTCCATATTATACAAAAAATAAAATAAGATTGACGATCGTCAGAAACAAAATATAAACGAAATAAAAACCACAAGGAGAAAGAAGTTTATCACATCTTCCAGTAGTCCCGGAAAGAGACGTTGCTAATATCTTCAAAATTGACGTCAAGAACGTGCCTCGGTTTACGATACTTCGTATCCCAGTTCATATTCAATGAGTTCTTCAGTATTCCATTCATAAGTTTATTGTCGTGAGTCTTCATCTTCTGTACCATAATCAAAAGGAGATCCTGTATAAACTTTCCGATATGGGCCATGTTTAAATCCATGTGGATGGATTGGTTTTTCACAGTCCTTCTGTCCAACTGGGCAATGGTCCTCAGGGTAACGTTCTGGAATCACTGTTGTTCACTCCATCTGGTTTTACAGATAGTCGCCCACGCAGGCATGCCATAGAGGAGTATACTCCGGATAATCGATTTGTACAGAAGTAGCTTGTTGTCAATGCTGAGGGCGCTGTTGCGACCCATGAGAGCTATGATACTGTAATTAGCCCTCTTCGCTTTGTTCAGAGCATAGGACATATGCCGATTTCATGAAAGTCTTGAGTCAATGATAACTCCCAGATACTTGTAATTGTCCACCCAGTCCAGTTTCTGAATGAACAGAACAAGAGAATCTGGGGGACGCTTGAGCGTCCGATTGAGGTACAAAGCCTTGCACTTTCCGACGTTAAGGTTCAGCTTCCAGCAGTTAAACCAGTCTTCGAACTGCTTCAAGGCGCACCGCAGCCGAGGCATAACGTGAGCCGGCTGGTGTGCCCATATCATAATGGCAGTATCATCCGCATAAAAATAGAGATTACAATTATCGGGTTTCGGGAAATCATGTACAAAGTAAGTACATAGCACAGGCCCGAGGACAGAACCCTGAGGGACACCGGCCTTTACAACACAGGGTGTGGGAAGACTTTCTCCAACTTTGGCTTGATAGGATCTGCCGTCAAGAAAGGATTTCAACAACAAAATCAAATCGGCAGCGAACCCGTCTCTGATCATTTTGTAGACAAGGCTCTCATGCCACACTTGGTCAAAAGCTTTACTGACATCGAGAAATACCACCCCACAGTACCTGGAGAGGTTCAGGGGGGTGCTCAGGTCTTCAGCGAACCTCCATATCTGCATCAGACAAGAGTGGGCAGCACGAAAGCCAAACTGCTCTTCCCGAAAAAGGTCTTTTGCTAGACAGTGATCTTAGAATCTGACGAGAATCGTTTTCTCCAACACTTTCGACATCGAGGGTAGCAGGCTAATAGGTCGGTAACTCGCTGGAATTGCAGGATTTTGCCCCTGCTTGGGAATACTCAACACAATAGATTGCTTCCAAGCCAGAGGGAAGTAAGAAAATTTCCAGCAGACGTTAATGATATTAGTGAGATAGTCAATGAAGTTCTTCGGGAGAATTATAAGGGCGTTATTACTCACCTTGTCTCTTCCTGGAGCCTTCTTCTCTTTCAGTTTACTTATGATGGTGGCGACCTCTCCAGCCTCGATGCTGTTTATCGTTAAATGCTGTGGGACTTCATCAAAGTTGACAATACCTTCTTCCACACGCTGAGACATGATTTGGCTCTCGGGCTTATCGTTGGTAGGAGTAACAAACTGCATTTCCAGTGAATCTGCAATGACTTGGGTCTTGTCCTGATCAGTTTACACATAGTCACCTTATAGTGTACGGAGTGGAGGAGGCGCAACATTCTTCTTCTTCTGTAAAGCTCTGACCATACTCCAAATGGAATTGTCGCGAGCCGGCAAGCTTTTGAGTTTTTCATTCCATCTAGCGTCGAGAAGCTCTTTTATCTCCTCTTGAACTCTTCGCACTAGCCTGTTGTACTTGGTTTTGAGCCAAGGTTCACGATAGCGTTGCCATAGTCTACGGGTCCTGTTTCTTTCAGCAATTAGGCGTTCGATTCCAGGAGTGAGTTGGATTCGATGAGAAGGTTTATTCTCTGATGGATACTTACTGGCTTCTATGGCACTGTTAATACATCTGGTGATGTTATCAACAAGTTGATCGATTTCCTCTATACAGTAAGGAACGTCGGGATGGCAGCCATAGTCCTTAAGAATATCTCTGTAGAGCTTCCAGTCTTGATGATGTACGAGTTCCTCTCGGAAATTTATGTCAACATTGTCAAAATTCAACGCCACAGGCTTGTGATCAGAAGAAAGGTCATCAATCGTGAAGATATTGTACGGTTTAAAGAAACCCTTCAAGAGCGAGATGTCCAAAACGTCACTACTAGGGGAGTGGTCGCAGTAGCAGGTGTCCTCCGCAGGTCCAGCAGCGATGATATCATCTCTACCTTGTATGTACCTATAGAGAATCATGCCGTTGTAATTCTCCGTTCTGGAGTTCCAGCTTGGGTGTTTGGCATTTAGGTCACCAGCCAGGACGACTGGAGTGTCACCAGTGAAGAGTTCATCAAGCTCGCAAATGTCAAGATAATGTTTAGGCGCCATGAACTTCACTTCACCACAGGAGACGTCATTGATAATGACGGAGGCCGATTCCATACCTGCAGAAGACTTGGATACTAATTCTGGGTGTTGAATTCCCTTCTTATTGATGATCGCCGCGCCCCCAGACGCATGTCTTGCAGCATTTGAAGCCTTTTGATCCTTACGGTATACACAATAGCCCGGTAGCTTGAAGTTTTGGCTTGGTTTGAGATGAGTTTCACAGAGGAAAGCAACGTCGAGTTCTTGCTTTATCAGAAAGTTGTGAAACTCGATACGCTTTCGGAGAATGCCCCTAGCGTTCCATATTCCGCACCGAAGTTCACTTTTGTTGATTACATTATAACGTTGTGCAGCCATATCAAAATTAGTTGGTCGTAAGGAGCCCACTCAACTGTGGGTAACTTTTGCCTAGATTAGAAAACAGATGAAAGATACGTCCTAATTGCTTATACATGCCTGGTAGGTCGTTGATGTTGAGGCTTCTATCTTCCGGCGTAGACACAGCGGCAGCATAGGATTTGCCTGCTGTCACTTTAGAACTAGACATCCTTTGAACCTGGGGGTATTTTGGACATTTCCTGCAGCTTGATGTGTGCTGTCCACCACATCTGATGCACTTTGGGGGGTCTTATCCTTTGATCTTGGGGCAATATCTTGACTGGTGCCCCTCAGCACATTTATTGCAACGAGGATCTTCTGTGCAGCCCATGGATACGTGCCTGAAGCGCAGGTAGTTGTAACACTGTGGTGGCTTCTTGTTCCCTCGAAAGGCCTCTACTGATACTGCCAGCGGTCCAATACGTGTTATGTTTTTCAATGACTGGTTATGTTCGGTGTTCGGGAGTAGAACCAAAACCATCGGCATATCAATGGTACCTTTGGATTTCCTCAATCGAATAACTTTTGCCGGGAAGTAGTTGGCTCTTTTTAGGTCTTCTTGGAAGTCATCGAGGTCATACGTAACATCCTTGTTTAAGACGATTTTAACTGAGCTCGAGAAGCATGTTCCTGTGGAAAAGATCATCGTTCATACGGGCAGAGCTGAAACCGTCAAGGTTAAATGTGAAGATGAAGAAACACACAACAGGTTAGTCTCTGGATTTAAGACTGATAATATTTTTAAAATTCAGTATCATCAACTGAAGTCGAAGAAGGTCTTGAAATACGTAATTCGTAATGTGGATGTTACTGAGTAGCATGCAGAGTTTTCCGGATTTACATTTGCTGTACTGACCAACCAATGAAATGTGAACTCGGCTTAATTAGCCCATTGGCCCAGTTGCAACTTTCGCATGGGTAATACAACTTTGACCAATCAGAGCAAGATATGTGAACGATGTACGTTGTACTGAAAAGATAATTTAACCAAGGGGATGTAAAATTAGTACGTTATTCTGAAATGTACGTTAAAGTAAGGTACGTTATTCTGAGACTTTTTAGCATTAAAATACCTACGTTTGGAACGGGGATTTGAAATTTGTATGTTATTCTGAAATGTACGTTAAAGTGAGGTACGTTGTAACGGTGTTTTACTGTATATAGTTCCGCGAATGGTTTAGTTTAACCTTTCGTTACTTGGTTGTCATTCCTTAATGGTTTATTAAGTACCGAAAGGTGCTTTATGCTATCAATGTGGGGAAACGTGTCTGTCTGCCTGTTCGTCTGTCTGTAACTCAAACTCCTCCGAGGTTATGAAAGATTTTCAAAATCTGATTTCGTCAGTCGATGAATATGGTTCATGGCACGATCCAGTTATAAATATTATCTAAATCAGTTCATTGGCACGTGCACAAATTGTACCTCTATTTTCCCGCCTAGTAATTTTCAATGGGAAGATACATGAATATTCAGTAATATATCAAACAAATCGTAATGACGAGATAGATGCGGTTATTCAATATTATTTTCGTCAGTCGATGAACATTGTACATGGCACGAATCATTCACAAATGTTATCTAAATTTGTTCAATAGCACGTGCACAAATGGTACTCTTACGACCCCACCTAGCAATTTTCAATGGAGAGATATATTAAGTAATATATCAAACAAATCGTAATGACGAGATAGAAGCGGATGTAAATCACTATTTTCGCCAATTATTAAATAAGGTTCCGGGAATGAACCATTTTGAAAATGGTTGAAATCGAAACAATGACATATGCTCTAATAGTACCCTCATGACACCCTCAAATATTTTCAGTGCCAAAATATGGCATGTAATATATCAAACGACTTGGAATGATGTGCCATGAATGAATATAACGTAAAATTAATGATAGTCGAAATTGGTTTCAAGGAACCTGGTTTAATGGAATCATTATGGTTCATCGGATCTTTCAATGCTCAAATATGGCATGTAATATATCAAACGACTTGGAATGATGTGTCATGAATGAATATAACTTATAATTGATGATAGTCTAAATTGGTCCAAAGGTACGTAGTGTAATGGTAATTTTATGGCCCATTAGAAACTGACAATGTTAACATAGGGCTGTTTAAAAATATAGTGCCGTGAATGATTTAGTTTAACCTTTCGGTACTTGGTTATCTCATTCCTTAATGGTTTATTATATTAACCTCTCTGTCTTTACCTAAACGTGAATTGTAACTTCTTCTTTTAAAAAGGAAATCAATATAACTTGGAACAACCTTTCAATTTTTGCAAAAATAACGTTAGCAAATCTCGAAATTTTAGATTATTTTAATTATAATAATTCTTATATGGATTTTATAAAATAAATGATGGGATCAAATTGGAAAATCGGAAGTATATTTAGTGAATGAATTACACATTTCCATACAAGTTAGAAAAACAAATTATAAACGATGGGATTTGAACCTATACCTGCAAAATAGAACTTAAGCGTTTTACCAGTAGACCACCTGTACAGCATACATATATTTATGCTATAATTCGAGCATTTATATATATTAATATATTAACTTTTTTCTAAGAATTAATTGCATTGCAAGAAAATCGTGTTAGAGAAAGGAGGAGAGAACGGGTTGAATTTTAATAGTATAATTTAATGAATTTGATAATGACATTACAGTCTTAATTATGAAAAGTTCACAATGTCGCAGTTCGGGCTTACCACCAAATAAGTGTACAATGATTCCGATGTGGGCCAATCCAATTGGGGAATCTCGCTTCAAAGTAAATTTGTTGAGTGATGAAAGTAGAACTTAGATAATCCCTTTGATTCACCGCAACATAGGAGAGCGGCGACCTCTCAAGGTTTGATGGAGTGGATTCTGACGTCTCGTCTAATAGATAAAAAGAAATTCAAATTTTAGCAGAGTTCAATAACTTGCAATGCACGAGGAAGAAAACGTAACTTCATTACTAGGGCAGAAAGCAATGTTTAATGAAGAAATACGAAACAAGCACTTAAATTAGTTTCTTCGTTAATTCCTAATTCTTAACTGGAATAGTGGCACATTACCCTGGTACAGAGACGGCGCAGCCAAACGCGACCGACTCGCAGCGAGAGATCTCTTCGCGGAGCGTTGTTCTGCTGAAGTTTTCTGCGGGAGAGAGAGACGATCCACTCGATTGGATTGTGAGACCCTGTTCAGCAGAAGGCGTCTGCCATAATTCACCAGGCGTTTCACTGGAGTCGGAATCCTCGCTCGAAAATTAATGTGTTTTTCACCGGAGTTCCTCCGAGTCGAGGGCGAACGGCGAGAAGAAATCCTTTCCTCATGATTCCTTCGCTGCGATCGGTATCGGGCATACTTCTCTGTCCTTCTTCCTTTCTCTGCTCCTGGATATTGCTCTCTCCCGTTTCTTTCCTTTCCTCTTCCTTTATACGGCTTCTTAATTAACCTTTCTTGCATACGTCTTTTATTGGCCAATGAGACGTCTTCTTCATTTTTCTCTAATCTTCTGTCTCGACTATTTTCTTTTACGGGCGGCGGGCTTCGCTGATTTTCCTTTTCTATCGGAGTTTTCCAACTTCTCCTTCCTCCCCCTTGTCTTCGGAATCGTGTCGGATCGTCGGTTTTTTTTTCTTCTTTCGCTGCTCTCGGTCGACGATCTGACAACATCCCCGCCGCGATCCCGCAACGAACGAAATTTTTCTTCGTTTGCGGCTTAATTTGACGGTACTTCTGAGCTGCTGCCTCATGATTGCTGCTCTTATTTAATAATTCAGTGGAGGTTGTTTATCTTTGCACGAAAGCGCGTCCAGCTGGCTGCTGTCATCCGTCGAGATTTTCCCCTCTTCTTGGCACAACTACCAACCTTTGTACGCACAGGAATAATTATAAATGCATAACAAAAGACATATTTCACTCCGCACTCTAATGGGAAATAAATGAGTCGCACTGTATAAATCACACCATACAAACACAATGAAATAATCTGCTCTTGACTATTGACCACGTGATGTACAACTAAGAGTTTTAAACTCTTAATCTAATTAATAAATCCGCTATAGACAGCACTATATTAGCACTGTAGATGAGCTAGATACACACTACTCACACCATATTGGACACACAAAAATACACATAGCAGCAAATATCACCACTGCCGTAGCGAAGCACCCACATACTGACGTAGACCTGCTTTCTCCGAAGACACAGACTGCTCTGTCGAGAAATAAAAGGAACGAAAGACCACTGCAGCTGGAATCCAAAATTTAGAAAGTTTATAGCTGACTTAAGAAGCAATAACTTTATAAGGTGGCAAGCCAAATCGGAAAATACACATCCAATTACACTTCTCCAGGCTCCAATGTGCAATAAGAAGCTTAACGTAGAGACGGCTTCCCCACGTGGTGCAAAAGACTATCGGAACTTAGTTTCCTAGACGAATTAACTCTAATAATTAAGTTCGTTCCTCAGGTCTGGGTCAGATTTCCGATACCTCAGGATAAATCCCCCAGCTCCTCTCAGGTAGTATGCACCGAGAGAAAAGGGATAGACCCCGAGAATCGAATCTCCGACATTAAGTCCAATTGCGTCATATGTGAAAGCAATTTGATAAAGTTCAATTTGCGACTTTCCAATCTCCGTAGCCAACACGATGACGTTTAGCACGGCATTTTCTGAGCATAAATTATTTAGTTCGTAATTAACTAATGATCTCTCGTATCTGGTGAATAATATTCGAAGAAAGCCGGCTTCACTCTCTCTCTCGTCGGGAACGGTCCATTATCTGACGGCAGTGTGCGAGAGGTTGACAATATTCTCTCGCTCTTTCCTCGGTCGTCTTCTTGACTTGTCTCGCTACACAGTTTAGCAAGGACTCGTTCGACGGCCCTTGTTAGACGATCCTGCCATTCCTTCTCGTTCAGGCGCGCTGAGACGACGAGCTCCCGAGCGTTTTCTGCTTCGCGACGCTGGCTGCCTTCTCTCTCGCCGGCCGCTATCACCCGTTTGCTGTCGAACTGTCCGCCGTGAGAAAACTCGGTCGCTGACGTCTTTCTCATGAATGGACGTTCTTTTTCTCTCCCTCGACGTTCGACATGCTTACTGCGACGAGCGAATAGCTCCCAAACTGCCTCGATCTCTCGACCGTCCCCGTCGCTGCCAAAACACTTTCTCATCTCTTATTTCCTTCTCCTCACGTGGTGCTTTTTTCCTTCTCCTTAAAGGAGTGGCCCTTTTGAGAAGTGCGTCGAATGGCTTTGCATGGGTCTTTAAGTTGGTGAAAGCTACTCGAAGAATATTTTTTATCAAAATAGGTGAATCTAACCTAACCTAACCTAAACTTATTTGCAATTTTTAAATGAAGCTTCACATTCACGAAATTTTCAGTTTAACGAATTTTTTTCTCAGCCCCTAGGAATTCTTTAACTTAGATTCGAATGTAGTAGTTTTTATATGCAGAAAACCACCGACCAGAAGTCGTTGTTCGCCTTTCTGGTTTTCATGAAAAATTATCGACCTCCCCGACTTCTGGAGAAGTAACAAAATTCTGACTGTGTAACAAAATTTAGAATTTATATTTCAAAGTATCTAACTGCTTTGAACAATTGATAATTTCTTTGCTAATATTTACTAGGAAATCTTTAAAATTCCTCGAAAAAGATTTAAACAAGGAAAAATGGAGTTATAAAACTTTAAAAAAAATTCAAAATGGTTTTTATTACATCTGTATTTTTCTAGAAAATAGTTTGCTTCTTTATTTTAATAAAAACTTGATAATAGTTCTTTTTCAGCTCTTCATACTTTTTTTTACAGATATTCATGACATTATACGTTACAGCAGCCACTGGAGAAAATATATAAACACTTTATAGTAACGAACAGGAATTAACAATTTCTAGTAACTAAGTTAGTGCCATTTACTTATTCTCCGCTACTACAACATTCTGAAAAATCAACTGCAACCAATATGCAGATATTAAAAAGTGTTAAACGTTTCTTAAAGTGTACTTATTAAGGTGCATCTCAAAAGTTTAAAGAAACAGGTTTTTGTTCAAAAGAAAAAAGGCTATTGAAGGTACATACAAATCCTTTAATTATTAGCTGTACAAAGCACTTAAAAGAAACTCCTGAAAATATTATTCACGAAAACATAATAGCAATAAAAATATTCAACAAAATGTAATTTTGCGTGTCTCAAAAGTTTAAAGAACTACCCTCAGATGCTGAATGGAGACGTCCAATATGTAAATTTGCGAGTGACAGGGTATTGATCTGTTGCACAGTTAGTCATGTTTTTCAAAGAAAGCTTTTCTTCCACTCACAATTGACCTACGACAATGCCTCGCCAATCTCAATTCACAACCGATGAAGAGGCTAAAATCTGACGATTGAAAGCCAACGGAATATCTGTTGCTGATATTGTCACAATTACTGGAAGATCTTCAGCAGGGGTTTATAATGTCTTGAAGAGGAGTTCATCTTTCCACCAAAAACCACGATCTGGTAGTCCCAAAGTTATCTCAGCTCGCGGTGACAGACACATTGTAAGACTGACAGCCACACAAATTCTTTCTATTCGCCAGATACAAAACGTGACTGGGTTAAACATATCGAAAGACACTGTACACCGGCGAATAATGTACATGTCTACAAAAATAGACACCGGGCATATTGTCTACAAAATAATGATGAAGAAACCACCTCTTACTGTCAAGCACATTCAAGACAGGCTACGTTGTGCATAAGAACACATGGCCTGGAAAGACAAATGGATGTCGGTGTTGTTCAGTGGCACCGGGAACTGGGATGGTCCTGATGGGTAGGCATCATACTGGCACGACCTGCGACAGAAACCGAACACCTTTTACTCAAGACAACAAGGAGGTGGTTCTGTCTGGTTTGCGGCGGCTTCGCATTCAACGGTACCACCAATTTGGTTTCATCAGTGGAAGAGAAAATTCGATGACATACCAAGAAACCCTTACATAGTATCTGCTGCCCGTCTATGATCATTTGTGTGGCTCGGAATTCGTGTTCCAGCAGGATAACGCCAGCATTCATACTTCACGATCAATAATGGAGTGATTCAAAAAACAAAATATTCACGTTATGACATGGCCCCAAAGAAGCCCAGGCTTGAACCCAATAGAGAATCTGTGGGGAATCAATTCTCGTGCAGTTTATGCCGGCGGATGTCAATTTTCTCCGACTGATGAATTAAAAAGAGCAATTGAAGATGCATGTACAATGTAAGACCAGAAATATTGTTCAACTTCATATGCTCAATGCCGAACATCAAGGCAAATGGTCGTTCAATTTAAGCCATTGTATAATTCATGCAATGTTTTTCCGTCGTTCTTTAAACTTTTGAGACACGCAAAATTCCATTTTGTTGAATATTTTTATTTCTGTTACGTTTTCGTGAATAATATTTTCAGCAGTTTCTCTTAAGTGATTATAACATTTGTATGTACCTTCAATAGTCTTTTTTTCTTTTGAACAAAAACATGTTTCTTTAAACTTTTGAGACGCACCTTACTAGTTTTTTTGCGAGTATCATGAAATTGAATAGGTTATAACTTTTATTATGACTATAGGTCTTTTACAGAATAATTAATTATTTAACTTCAAGTCTCTGATAACTTCTTATTCATAAGTAAGTTCATTAATACATAAATTCTGCACATAAATACAGGATAGTGTTTTAATTAATTTAAATAGTGTAAGTATATTTATTTAATTACTTGCATTGTTATGAAAAATCGCAACAATTTTATTTTTCGTTTCTCTTTTACAGAATAATTCAGAAATGGCCCTTGATGTAGTCCCGAACCCCGGGAGATCTATATTTTCTCAAATCATCTTAGCATTTGCAGTTCTGATGTTGTCTTTAATAGCTGTTTTTGGAAACTCATCTGTCCTTACTGTCATCTGCATCAATGAAGAGTTGAACAGTCAAGTGAGCAATCTCCTCATTGCGAGTCTGGCCATTACTGATATGTTGTGTGGTATTGTTGTCATGTTTCCCTCCTTCATTGCTGTGATAACGGAAAAATGGATGTTAGGAGCATTCTTTTGCAACATTCACTGTGGCTTTAATTACGGACTGCTGACGTTATCATTGTTGAACATCATGGCGATAAATATCGACCGTGTCATTGCTGTTACATTTCCTTTGCATTACAGTTTCATCGTTACCAAACCTCGGCTATTGATCGCCATCGTTATTCTATGGATTGATTCCTTTGCATGGGGTTTCTTTCCTATATTCGCGGGATGGATAGGCTATGATTACTGGGAAATCAACTGTGGCATTGAGTGGGCCATTTTTCCTAAAGCGATGTTTTGGGCTTGGCCGGCAGTGATTTGTAATTTTATTTGTCCTTCTGTTGTCATTTCTATCACATGCTATATCATTATTAAAAATGCCAATAAATCCAACAAGAACATACAAACTATCTCTAAGGCTGATGCTTCCCAACAAGGTGATGGAAAGAAACAAGCAGCTGATAATGCAAATCGTAAATTAGTGACTAGTCTACTCATTTTAATTTCATTCTTCGTTGTATGTACGGCACCATATTGCTTTATTCGGTTAGCAAAATTAACTACTGGAAATCAAGATCTCACTGTTCCTTGGTTAAATACCTTGTCTAGCGTTTTTGTATTTGTTGCATCCACAGTTAATCCATTTATATACGGCATATTTAGAAAGGATTTTAATATAGCTTTCATGAGATTGTTTAAAAGTGTTGGGCGTAAAATTTGGCCCACTTAAGAATCTTGGTTTTTAATGACTTTCTTAAAAAGTAGCCTTACACCGAGTAGGTATGCACTTTATATTTCTTAAAATATTTTATTACATTTATATTTACTTGCAACAATCACATTTGTTCATTACTGCCTATGTACATGTAATTGACGCTTTATTAAAAATTTTTAGCACAAATTAATCTCTTAAGTGTTCAAAATGTGAAAAATTGTAAGTCTATTTTTGGCTCATCTTGTATATTAACTATTATTAAACGAGTATTAACTATTATTTGAAAAACCAATTTACTCTTATATCTCACAAACAAAGTAAAAAAACTGATTATGGAAGTAGTCCTGATAGTCTTTTGCTTATGTTCCTTGTTTTCGCTTTTCCATTGATGAAGTCTTTTAACTGATTAGGATGAACACGAAACATATCTATCCCGAAACATATTAGCTGTACGAACTTTTCGACATACAAATGTGGACCACCATCTCTGGACGAGAAGCGTCTGGGATCAACGCTATCGGCTAATTGCCAATAGAAACTTGTTAAATTTATTATACTTTGAAATTCTGCCAGTTATGGATTAATTGTAATCGAAATGTAAAGCTAAAAACCTTTCAAAACAAAAGGGTACCAAAGCAAATCAGTATTGTTGTTTTTCAAAGAAAAATCAATGGTCAAACGTCATAAGTCAGTTGTGCACAGAGCGAAGGACTTTTTTTTAATCGCATTTGTTTGCGTTTGCAAAAAGATCACTTTGATGACGTGAGTTTTCTACCGATATAAAGGGACGGGCCATAGTTCACAATATTGGAAATTCGGAGTGAAATGCGCGCTTCAGCTAAGTGTTCAGTAAACAAGGTAGAGGACTCAAAATTGATATGCATGTAAATCTTCACGAAAATAGTTGATTTCTAATAATAAAAGGGTATTTCTCTACATGTGTCAATGTAAGTTTATTATTACACTGCAATATAATTGAAAAATTAGTTTTATAAGGCCATGGGATTAACAATAATAAAAAATTGATCTTGTCTTATTCATAATTACAATAGCATAAGCCTTTAGAATAACAATTTTCTATTTGTATAAAAAATCTTTTCAAAATTTGTGAATAAATTGTGTGCATTTTAAAAATTTACTATAAATATTTATAATAAAAAAACCTTTCATAGTTTTAAATACTAAACCAATATATTAGAGCAATCGCATTTGGCAAATAAACATTAATGATTTTTATTAAGATTTGCAAGATCCTACTTTGTCATGCTATATCTGTAATTCCTTTACACTACCCTATCAAAAGTCATGGGACACTATCACTTTAATAGACACACTCATAATGTACATACTTTAGCATCTTGTTAGTCCACCTTTGCTGCTATCACAGCTTCTACTCGCTGGGGCATACTGTCCACAAGTTTTTGATACGTTTCGACAGGTAAGTTTCGCTATTCTGCCATAAGTGTCTTGGACAGTTCCGTCACGGATTTCGGGCGTTCCGCACAAGCGCGCAATCGACGGCTTGCGCAACACGTCCCACAGATGTTCGATGCGGTTCAGATCGGAGCTCTGGGCAGGCCAGTCAAGTTCTCGAACCCACTTTTCATCAAACCACGTGCCTACAGCCCTTGATTTAGGGCAAGGTGCATTATCGTGTTGAAACAGAAAAGGGCCATTGCCAAAGTGCTGCCAGAGAGATGGGAGTGCTGCGTTGTCCAGAATGTCTTGGTATCGCTCTGCGTTTACATGTCCGTCCAAAGAAACGATTGCACCCAACCCATACAAGGAAAAGCACCCCCACACCATCACCGGCCCTCTGCCGAACTTCACCGTGGGTACAACACAGCTTGGCAGATAATGTTCGCTGGGCTTTCGCCATACCCAAACCCGTCCATCCGATTGCCAGATGGTGTAGCGGAACTCATCACTCCATTCATCCATTCGCCGTTGTTCCAGAATCCAATGTCTTCGCTCTATGCACCAATGCAATCCCCTCGCTGCATTGCTGATGCTGATGTGAGGTTTGTGGGCTGCAGTTCCCTGAGAACAGTCAGGGTGCTCACAGTTGTTCCCGACGACCTATTAGCGATCTTGTCAGTCCATCAAGCGATGTGTGATGGTTTGTAGTGACCACTTTACGAAGACCCCTTTGGTCTCTGGCCGACATGATCTTGGGTCTTCCAGACCTAGGCGGAACATTTGTGGTGCCTTTCTTTTTCCCTGCCCGGATGACGTTGTGGACGGTCGATTTCAGGATGTTTAGGAGGGTTGACGTCTCTCTAACAGTTATGCCTACGAGAAGGCACCCAACAATCGTACCTCTTTGAAAGTCTGAAAGCTATTTTCGTTGAGACATTCTTACAGCTTCACGCAAGCATCATCTCATAATAGCATACTCTCTGTTATGTAGTGCTGGGAAGAATGCCAACAGCGAAATTACAAAGGAATGTCTCATTTTCATTCAAATCAGGGCTGTCCAATGACTTTTGATAGGGTAGTGTATATCTTATGTTATTTTATTGCATATTGATGTGTTGCCCTAGTTTCAACATTTTACACCTTCTTTGGCTTGCTTTTTTCATGAACATATTCACCTCGGCATCCGGGGAAAAAACAAGACGGTATTTTGAGCATTTAGAGTACATCTTCAGTTGCTGCTCTCATGTTTTGTAGTGGTTAGGATTATGCTTTGTATACTGAACGACTAGCATTTGCGCCATCTACAATTTAACTTTGGCAAGAATGTGAATCAAGCCACTGAAAAAGACCGAAGTATAATTGCTAATTAAAAATTTTTTCTGTCTCATACAACAGTCAACAAATATGACAGAGCATGCGACACCTTATAATTGCTAAATCATCAACAATACAAAAGTTAATTATTCTAATCACAGTCTATTAGGGATTCTCCTAATTTATGCATGACGTCATGACGCATGCGCAATAAACTGCAACCGAGTCAAAACAACTTCCGGAAGACCTGAGTACTAAGTAGTTATAACCACGGTTAAAGCTCATCCCGCTTGTATTCCACTATAAATCGCATAAAAAAGGAGTAAAATCCACTCATTAAACTTTTCTAAAAATCGTTGACGCGAATTGTGAAAATAACAAAATAATTAAATAAGTAGAAAGATTAATAAAAAAAATTTAAATTAATTATTTAAATGAGTAACATAAGTGATTCCGGCTCGGTAGACGAGAGCGCTAAGACGGAGGTATAGTTGCTATCTGACGGTATAGTCGCGGGTTCAAATTCCGCCGTAGATATGAGTGTTTATTTTTCAATTTGTCCCTTGGCTCGGTGCAATATTCCTCCCGCGGAATCAGTTCTAAGGTTCTCGATGGCTTGGTACAACGATAATCTAATCCACTTTAATAATAATAATAATTATTATTATTATTATTTTTTTTTATATTAATTTATTTTTATTTGTTTATTTAAAATTTATTTAAAACTCTATGCAATTCACTAATTCATATGTATATCCCAAATCCCGAAGCCTACTATAAGGCTTGTATGGAATTATAGGGACAAAAAGTTACATCACCAAGAACAAAAAAAAACTTAATAACATACAAAAACAAATTCAACTTTATACAAAATACAAACAAAGTTCACAAATAATAACAATAATTCTAATTATCACAAGTAATTTTTCCAAATTACTAGACAATTTCTCTATATGTTATTAAACGTAATATCCATTTTGGGAGTCTGTTAAAAATCTGTGGGATGTAATATTCTTTTTCTCTTGCACCATATAAGTTAAATATTTTTGATTCTGCATATTTGTATTGTCTCCTTACACCATATTGAGTTTCTCTTTTAACTAAATATTTTTTTGAAAAAATTTTTTCTATAATAATCAAATATTCTATCAAATCTGTAACTTTTTGTATTCCTAATTTTTATAAGTATTTAATAAGCTGATTTTTCCAAATGTGTTCTAGCAACCATTGTTTTTATAATGCTATCTTGCAAGTCTTTTACTTTTGAAAATTGTGCTCCATGATGATAAACCAACAGACCATAGCGTATTCTTGATTCAAAGTGGGTATGATATATTAATTTTCGAACCTTTACAGGACTGTAAAATTTAACAAAAAAACATCAAATATAAGATTTTGCGTAATTTTGACATCAAATTATTAACGCGAATATCACATAATAAATTGGCATCGATATCTAATCCTAATTTTTTTTATGTTTTTAACTTCTTGGATTTTTGACCATTTACATAACAATTATCTTTCCAATCCTCCATGTTCTCAATAATAATAATAATAATAATAATAATAATAATAATAATAACAATAATAATTGTAACAACGATAGGAGAATACCCAACCAGATAATCTGGAGGGGAAAGCCCCGCGTTGTCCCCCAGCAGGCAAACTGCCCAAAACGGGGTTAATGAAAAACATATAAATAACGAATGCACATAATAATTAAATAATAAAGACAAATACATTTAAAAAAAATTAGAAATTAATAGATCAAAAGATTAAAAAATAAAAAACTTATAATAATGGTTTAATATATTAATAAAATATAATAATATAATATAATAATAATAAAATATAATAATAATAATATAATAATAATGTAACAACATCGGGATAAAACCCCCAGAAATTAAACCGGGGGAAAGCACCGAGTTGTCTCTCACAGGCAAGAGCCCATAACGGCGTTGATAAAAAACAAACAAAACATAAAAAAGAACTAAAGAAGAGAAAAAAAAGACAAAACAAATAGCAAGATTAAAAAAATAATTCAAAAGTTAAAACAGCAGAAAAGGTCTGCTATTGTGAGAAAAAAATATCAATTCACTTATATTTAATATTATACGACTGAATTAATTTAAAAGCTGGGTCAACGGTTGAAACCTTTGTCCGCAATTTACCAAGAAAAACAAGAGACAGATTATTCCTATTACCTCTGGGAACATAGAAACCTATCAATTCCAGGGTATGAGAGAAATTAGTTGCCCATTAATAATAATAATAATAATAATAATAATAATAATAATAATAATAATAATAATGAAACAACGTAAACTGCTTACAAAGCACAGAAAGCACCATCCACACGCAGCTATTGAAAGACACCCTGCCTCGTTCAGAGGGAGGCAGAGGTCTTATTGACATAACAGATCTACACCAGAAACAGACTCAGTCACTCAGAGAATTCTTTCACTCTAAACAACACACATCACCATTACACAAAGCAGTCTTCATGGCTGATACAAAATACACACCTCTGAATCTGAGCAGCACGCAGAACACCCATAACATTCCTACAACATGCACTAAACTTCAATCATGGCTCGGAAAGCAACTCCACGGTAGACATCCTTCTGACCTCAACCAGCCACACGTCGACAAAAAAGCGTCGAAATTTTGGTTGAGTGAAGGGAGTCTCTTTGGGGAAACTGAAGGAATCATGAATGCCATACAAGACCAGGTTATTAAGACTAAAAGCTACAGAAAACATATTATCAAAGAATCGACTGATGGGTCTTGCAGGAAATGCCATATCGCAGAGGAAACCATCCAACACGTCATATACAGTTGCAAAATACTCACGCAGACAGATTATTTACACAGACATAACCAGGTAGCCAACATCATACATCAACATTAGCTAAGATACACAAGCTAAGGGACATTCACACTCCATAGTATAAATATATCCCCGACACTGTCTTAGAGAACACCACACATAAACTATATTTTCACAGAGCTATAATCATTGACAAAACTGTCCCTCATAACAGACCGGACATTGCACTAGTAGATAAGAAAAACAAAGTGACTTACATAATTGATATCTCCATCCCCAACACACACAATTTACAAAAGACATACACTGACAAAATCACTAAATATACGGATCTTGCACACGAAATAAAACGCCTTTGGGGAGTTAACAGAGTACACATTGTTCCTATCGTTGTTTCTCCACTGAGGTTATTCCACACTCGCTACACAAAAGCCTGTCGACACTAAATTTAAACCCACACTTATACAAAACCTTACAGAAAGCCACAATTCTAAACACCTGTCACATAGTAAGGAAATTCCTACACCCAAGCATCAATACTCCCACGAGTGCATAACTTTCCCTCCCTCGCACTTGAGTCCCTTGGGCTTTTAGCCCTCTTTTGGGTTCGCCTCTGGGATTGGCTTCCGGACTTGATCCGAGTTTGGCTTCCCCAAACAATGATAATAATAATAGTAATCACTATGATTATTGCTAGTGCGTTATCTGATACCGGCTCGGACGTCACCCGGGTTACCAAGGTCCGCGCTCGTGGGTTAGGCAGAGGCTCACGTTCGAAAAATATGCCACAATCTACCAGGGCTACTGGTGGCGAAAGCAGCACCAACCTCTGTTCGGCTACTGCAATGCCACAACCTGTCCCTAGTGTTTCAAGAGCTTCTTTACCCTCGACCACTAAGGCAGGCAAGCCACATCAACGCATGAAATGGACCAATGACATAAACCATTTTATCATGCGAGCCTACTACGCAGTCACAAAATTGGAAACTGACACTATAGCTTAGAGACAACGATTATATAACATTTTCAAAGAGACATATCCTCACATCACAGTCACCGAACAACGCATTGCAGATCAGCGTCGCACAATTGTTATGAACAATTTAATACCCTTACCCACGCCTACAGAAAATAAAGCAAGAATTGCACAACAGCTACAAGAACACGAGCCATCTACACAGAACACTAACATTAACATCACTAATGAACTTGTAGAACACACATTCAACAATGAACTTCACCATGATATTCATCCACAACATAACAGGAATACCAAACTTATTGAAACATTAAATGACACCCTACAAAGATACCTTACAGTTTACACGGAAACAGATCCCACACAAAGACCAGGTATACCTAAAATAAACATAAACAGCAAAACAGGGGAAATTTTATCTTACATGAACACATATATCTTACTACAATACAGTGGAGAAAATCTATCTTTAAAATACATACACCTAGTTATTTACGCTGGGGCTCTTACAGTTATATCCACACGGGGTAGGAAACCATCCATAAACACACACTCAAAAATTATACACCTTACAGAAACCTAAATGCAAAAGCGGATTGAGTCTGAGATTGACGAAATCCGCAAGCAGTTAGGTAGACTTATACAGTACACTAAATAACCACTTAAACACAGCAAAACAAACGCTTCGGACAGTTATATAGGAAGATTAAACACACACCAGACATGAGTAGCACAATCAACATATTACAGAATATATGGACACAATAAAACAAAAGTTAGCTGCAAAAACACAACGCCTGAAGAGATACAGAACATGCACTCACCGCAAACAGCAGAACAAGTTTTTCGCAAACAATGAGAATACATTCTTTAAGCAGTTAAACAAAGATTATACACAGACACAAAACACTGGTCGGGCCAACACAAACAGTACTCCAACATTATTGGTCGCCTCTTTGGTCTGTCTCAGTCGAAGATAATAGGGAAGCTAGCTGGATCAGGGAAGAGGAGCAATTAGCATCCACACTACCAAACATGCCTTCTACTGACATAACAGCAGATGAACTCTCACAAGTCATTAAACGTACTCACAATTGGAAGGCCCAGGTGTAGATAGGGTTCAGAACTTCTGTTATAAGCGCTTCACCTGTTTGCATCTGGCCCTTGCAAAACAGATCTCCAACACTTTGCAAACACCACAGACATTGCCACATTTCATCACACAAGGAATAACATACATGGTACCAAAGTCACATAACACTACAGATCCCACACAATATCGACCTATCACATGCCTGCCTACACTTTACAAAATAATAACTTTGCCAAACAAAAGTTATGCACACATAGACACAAACAACACTCACTGCTACGACGTCCGGATTCAAGCTCACAGGATTCAAGCTGGGTCCTGTGTCAAGCACATCATTCAGTGATAGGGATTGTGACTCGTGGGAGGATGCGTCAAAAATGATTCTAACTTTGGTAGTCTGACGATCTTCTTTAATCACAGCTTGATGTGGTAAATAGTAGTTTAATCCACATTGTTTCGTTTCCGGCTTCATCGTTTCTATCTAATTGTTCTTAAAATATTCCAACATTGCTTCTTGATATCGTTCCTTGAATTCTTTATCTTTATCAAATCTTTTTTGCAATGTCATAAAACGCTTCTTTGCGACTTGGTAATTGTCGTGTAGACTTTGCGTTTTTTTCTTCCAAGGTAGTGATACTATGCATCTGCCATCTTCATACTTGAAGTCCTGTTTAAATTTTTGTATTAAGTCAGTGTGTCTTGGTGAAGCTGTTCTTTCGGGTTCTTCCTTGATTCCGATTGATTCCAATTCCCAGAATCTTCGGAGTTCTTGATCTATTTCCGTCAACTTTGTTGTAATGTGGCATGTGGATATTTTTCTGATCCGATTCCTGTTGTTCTTCCATTCAAGGTCCATCCAAATTTCGTTTTAACAAGAACTGGTGTTTCAGAAATTCTTTTGATAGTGGACTGGACAACTCTCCAATACTAATCATCTCCTATTAACAGCTGAATGGGGATGTCTGTTTCAGTTGTGGGATCCGCAAATTTTATTCGTGGATACTGTTTCTTTATCTCCGCGGGAGCTGTATCAAGCCGTCAAAATATGTTACGGGTTTCTAGTGCTTGAAGCTTCAACGAAGTTTTGTTAACTGTGCTGTTAACCGTAAATTCAACCCTTTTTCTTTTTATACGAGGGTTGGAGCATAAGTCCTGGCAACTATTTATTTTCTTGTATATATGTGAACGGATCACAAACGTATATGTGTCGTGTGGAAGTTCTGTAGGCATAGTGTGTATGCAGAACAACAGATGGCTCTGTGAAATCTGGTAGTAGGGGCTGTGAAATCAGTCATTTGGTGAGTATCGTGCGAGATGGAAGTAACCCGTGTTGAGCAGCGCGCTTACATCAAAATAGCCGTTCTCCGAGGGAGAAATGCGATGGAATGTCACAGTGAATTAGTGGAAGCCCTTGGGAAGAATGCCCTCCCATACCGTACAGTAGCACGGTGGGTAGGAAAGTTTCAGCAAGGACGTGTGTCAACCAGTGATGAGCAACGTTCGAGACGACCGGTCAGTGTGGTATTCAGCGCCTCCCACATCGTTGGCAGCGTGTGGTGACAGTAGCAGGGGACTACTTTGAGGGTATTTAGGCCCAGGTTTGTCATGTCAACTTTATGTGTACTGTGTTGTCATTCTTTTGCACCGTGAAAGCCATATTGCCCATAATAAATTAGTGTGTTACGATATTTCAGTGCTATTCATTGTCCACACACTCTAGTTAACACCTTGTCTCTTTTTTACACAAATAACGATGTGATGAGTTCGTCCACATTGTCTGCATCTGAAAGGTTTGCTATTTGGACAAGTATTGATATGATGTCGTCTTTTTAGACACAAGAAACAACGATTTGACGCCTTTAATTTTTTCTGCCTTTGTGTTATATCCGTAATTGTTTTACAATGTTGAGCCCAATGTCCGTTTTTTTTTCACAAAATATGCATATTGGTTCAAACTTTTGTTTGTTTGTTTCCTTTGTGCCAACGTGAGGATTCGCAGTAGTTGGTATGTTTTTGTCAAAGTCATTTTCTGACTGATGTTTATATAAACTCTGTAGTTTTTCACGTGCTTCTATTTCTTTATTGATCATTTCGAGTAGTTTGGTCAAACTATTCACGTCTGTGTCTTTTGCTGTTCTGTGCCATTGTAATATAATATCGAGAGGAAACAATTTCACCACGAGTGATGTGATTATCATCCCATAACCTTCGGTGTCGATTCCTAAGGCATGCAACGCCCAAGGCTTGGCATTGATTATATACTCGTCTTAATTCTTGTTGTTTTAGGGATTTTGCAGGGCTTACTGAAATAAGATCATTTACGTGGCTTTGAATTATTTTTTATTTGCATCCGAATCTTTTCTCTAGAATGTTTTTCATCGTTTCGTAGTTTTCCTCAGAAAGCTCCAATCTGGTTATAGATGATAGAGCCTCTCCTTTTAGCAAACTTCTTAAATATACGTGTTTATCGATTTTGCTTAGACTTCTATTGTTATGAATAGATACTTTAAATTGATCCCAGAAACACTGCATTTTGTCAAGTTTTCCTTCAAAGGGAGTTAATTCTAGTTGAGGTAGTTTTAATTTTACTAATGGTGTAATATTTTAAAAGGCACTTATCTGATTGTGTTGTGTGGCACTGGTTTGCGGGCTTTAGTTGTCGTTCGCGGCCAATGCCCAGTTGTTGCTTATCGTAATGGCTGCCCGTAACTTTCGATTTTCGAGCGTCTTTGTTGCCTTTAATTTGCTTCTAGATGCATTCGTTTCATATTCCTCACATATCTGCATGTCTTCGTCCAGATCCTTTTCATTAGTTATCAAGTCGTGGATTTTGTCGTCGATCTGGTTTATTTCGTTTATTTTCTTTCAAATTAAATCGCGGCTCACTTCAAGCTCAAGGTCATCATTTTCTAATTCAAGCTGCTCGAGCTTTCTAATCAATCGTGTTATGCCAGCTCTTACCTTGGTTCTTTGTCTTTTTAAGGCCTCCATTTCAATCATTTTGTGTTTCGATAGTGTTGTAGGGGTTCAGTGAGTTATTTCTACACGGATTTCCCGGGTTTCGGCACCATTTAATGTGTGGAGGAATAGGAATTAAATGAAGGGAGCGACTCCATCATCTCTTATTGTTTTTACTAGCAGAGGACCCGGCATTGCCCGGGATAATTACGCTTGTAGGTAAAAACAACAATCTCAAAATGTTAAATTATAAAAAAAACACATGAAAACGCTTAGAATTAATACAGTAAAAATTCTTACTAAAAATTCGAAAAAAAAATTTTTAAGAGCTCACAGTAGATGAACCTCTCCAAAGATGCCAATGCTAGTCTAAATAATTTTTTACTCGCGTTACCTTACTTTAAATGTACACTTGATGTTGTTGCAATTCCCTTTCTTCTCTCGATGTCTTAAAGCAAAAACTTGGCCCTTCATCTCTTTATTTAGTCTAGCGGTCGCCAATTCTTCTAATTACCATTTGCTCAATACAGCACGGAGCTAAAGGATTGCTTCCTCTGTCGTCTTTCCACTCACCATTATCTCCAGTTACTGATCATTTTTAAAGATTTTCAAGAAATTGTTAAATACTAAGAACTCTCTTTTGTAAGAAAAGCCTGAATAACAGGAATTCTATAATTGGAACTTATCTATATTGCACATACTTTGCCTTCCATTGTTGGTTATGAGATATATCACTGATCCTTGCATAGCGTTGGTGCATTGCGTGTTGACACCATTGTTGATCCTATTGTTGCACAAACTTTTCTTTACATTGTTGGTCCGCGCAGGGTGTTTGTGAATTGCGTGGTGATACCATTGTTGATAAGTATTGTTGCACAAACCTTGCCTTGCATTGTTGGTCATGAGATATTTCTCATTAATTTGCCTTGCCATAACCATGAATATCGATTTTTTATCAATAATTATTCTTTTTTCGAAATCTGACGTAGACAGTGACCTTCTTCATGCTTTGAAGGTCAAGTATGCAAAATTTCATCAAGATCGGAATGAAATTGTAGATTTGCATAAGAAACAAAAAAACAAACAAACAGACCCACAAACATCCTTCTTTATATATATAGAAAGACTAGCAGAGGTACCCGGCGTTGCCCGGGATAAATACACTTGTAGGTAAAGAGAACAATCTCAAAAAATTAAATTAAAACTCCCAATTGGTTAAAAAAAAACCTCAATCAATACAACACAGAGCAAAGGGATTAGCCATTCTATTAAATATACCAGGAAGTCTAGGTGATATACCGGGAATTTATCGAAACACTTCTTAACTTGACTCACCACTGCGGAGCATCACGAGACATTTCAGACTCAAGTTTTTCTTGCCCTTGACGTACAAGCTCCTACACCCTCTTGCTCTTTTCGAAACTCCAGTTGTTCAGATGTTTCAAACGCCTGTAGAGGTTTTTTTGTTTTGGTTGCTGATGGACCTCTCCAAGGATGCCGCTGCTAGTCTAAATAATTTCTTACTCACGTAATCTTACTTTAGATGTACACTTGATGTTGTTGCAATTCCCTTTCTTCTCTCGATGTCTTGAATCAAAACTTGGCCATTCATCTCTTTGTGTAGTCTAGCGATCGCCGATTATTCTATTGACTTGCTTAACGGTTGTTCAATACACCACGAAGCAAAAGCAGTGCTTCCTCTGTCGTCTTCCACTCTTTTTTTCCGAAATCTGAGGTAGACAGTGACCTTCCTCATGCTTTGAAGGTTAAGTATGCAAAATTTCATCAACATCGGAATAAAACTGTAATTTGCAAAAGAAACAAATAAACAAACAAACCCACAAACAAACATCCTTCTTTATATATATAGAACTAGAAGAGATACCCGGCGTTGCCCGGAATAATTACACTTGTAGTAAACAGAACCATCTCAAAAAATTAAATTATAACTCCCAATTCGTTAAATAACAACTCAATCAATACAACACAGAGCAAATGGACTGACCATTCTACGAAAAACAGGAAGTCTAGGGACTTTATTTAATTAAAGTAATAATTAAGATGACGTCAAATGGGAAAGAATCCACCCATATGGTGCAATAAATGGGGTAGGAGGAGGGTAACAAACAACTAGGTTGGAGGGTCAATGACCCCACCCCCGCGCGGGGGGGGGGCCACGAGAGGGGGAGAAGCTGAGTAAGGAAAAGAGAAAGAATGGTGAAATTGAAAATATTTTGGAAGTAAAATACAAGTTAATAAGGATATAAGAAGAAAGAGATATAATTAATAAAGGCTTATAAAGTAAATGGTACGGACGTAAAATAAGATGACATTAGAGTAACAAAGTAATAGTGGAGTTAAAAATAACTAGGTGTATAAGAGAGGAATAGGGAGAGAGAGGGAAAACAGAGTGTGTCAATTGCAAGTGCGAAGTAAACACATGCCACATCTAAAAGAGAACCAAAGGACTGCCAAAAAATGAAAGATTGGGGGAGGAGGATGCATTCAAAGGTGTTAAAGGAGATAAGTGGGGTAAGCGGGAGGTGGGCGGGTCTCTCTAAAGCAACATTATAGAATACATGAATATAATCAATGGAAGCAAGAGATTTACTTAAAATTTTACAAATTAAGTGACTACAATTGACGGAGATATTAATTCACTTCGGAATATAATTGATAAAGAAAGAATGGAAACTTAAAAGTAGATTACAACTAGTGTTGATGTGAGTTTTAAATAGATTCTCGGATTATGTCCAGTAAATTATCCATATCAGAAAAATTTTGGGTGTTTAATAATTTTTCATCCTCTTTGGTCCGGGCATTGTAGATTTCAATGTTCTTTAATAGATTTAGTTTTCTGAGATTTCTGGACTGCTTGATTATTTCCATTGTTTGTTGCATGATGTTCGCGGAACGGTTTGTACTCATAATGTGGCTGGCATATGTGAATTTTTGATCACGGAATTTTATCTTTTTTTCTCTTTTCGCTACTGGGCTTCCCTCCCTGCCTACCCCAGCCCGCTGCTGCCGCTCAAGTTTAGCTTCATTGACCAACCAACCTAGTTGTTTATTACCCTCCCTCTACCTCGTTTGTTACACCATATGGGTGGGTTCTTTCCCATTTGGCCTCAACTTAATTTCTCATGCTTCCTTTCCTTTTTCTATTTGTGCATCATTTCTGTTCAAACACCCTGTTGATGGCTATCTATCCAAAACGCGTAGGTAAATAAAGGATTTTTCACAACGTATTGCTTTATCAAGACCAATTATTTCAATCTTATATTCACAGCAATACTATAGCTGCCGCCACATAAGTTGAACGACAGGAGAACGTCATTTCTAACGCCAGCCAATAGATGGTAACGGGAAGTAAATCACTTAGCTAAACCATGTAACATCTGCTTTCGTTTTCGAAATATTGTTTTCGTATTTATATTTAGTTTCTCTTTTCGTTTTTTATTTTAAATAGATAAATGAAATTAATAAATGAAATTAATAATTTAAAAAATGACGCAGAATAGTCGACTCATATGCAATTTGTTTTATATTATGACTTTTAATAGGCTTTCCACGTTTCAACGAATTCTCCACCATTACTACGGTAGAACAAGTGCATCATGGGTAAAATCCAGACAAACCATATTGATGAGATGACTTACTGCGCATGTCAAAAAGTTCGTTCAACTTACGTGGCGGCAGCTATAGACAACATGAAGTTTAATCTTTGTAAAGAATTATTTCGTAGATAGATTGAGAAAGTTAAGGAACTCTGTTTACATCCTCATCAAAATGCCTCTTCAACATGTACCTGTTTCAATAGAGTTTTATGCAGTCACAGAGCTGGAATCATGTCCTGAATGTTGATGTTCAGAAAGACAATATTAGTTTTAGCAGCAAAGATTGCCCTCTCACACAATAAGTTGAGATCTTTATAATTTTCCAATATGTTTAGATAAACATTATCTGTAACTTCTCTAAAGTTTGTTACTACATTACAAAAACCATGCTTGGTCTTAAATTATGATCTTTCCTGATACCGGCACATAAATAGCCTGTTGAACAAGATGAATTTTAAGCAGAGGCTGATCCCAAGACTCTATTATTTACCTTGGAATATTAGAATATTATTATACAACGCTTTGATCCACTCTAACTTTTGCTTTGGAATTATTTTTGGGGGTCCACTTCGTCATATAATTTAGCTAGACTGTTCCTGAAGACAAGTTACAAAAATGGTTCTTTTAAGACGCTGTTGGGTATTCCCAAGCAGTCCACTGTTTCGCACTTTTTTAAACTACTAGATATTCCAACCTAAATTCATAGTCCACTATTTACCAGATTAATGCTATACAAACCATCTCGTTTATTCACAAAGTTGTTAATTCATTGCTTCGATTACCAACCCTTCTTACAATACAATTTAGCCAAAACATTCATAATTACCCTACCAGACAGATCAATACCGTTCACCTCGCTTTTTCCAGGTCCAATTATCGCAATAGGTGCCTGTCTCGTAACGGGGTAAGGTTATGGGCCGCTCTTTCCGAGACTATTCGATCCCTGTTGCCCTATAATGTATTAGAAGGGCTCTTAGAAGGCACATCTCGACTTCATGAACGGTTCTCCTTTTTCTCTTTGTAGGTTAGTTTTTGTTTACTTTTTCATTCTTTTTCATTGATTGTTAGTGCCGTTTGGCCTATTAGTTACAACATTTTTGTCATTTTCTCATTTATTTGCACCCTGTAATTGTTGAACATATCTCAACTAACCTTTCAACTGTACATTATGTGTATCATTTATTGGTTGTTTTGTTAACTTCATTACAGCTTGTTATTTTTATATGTCACCTGGTCTTTGTTGTCATTTAACTAATTTGGTTGTCTCTTAAAGTCTAAGTCTTTACATAATATTTACTACCAACCAATCTGTACTCGTATTTTACTGTATTGTCACGCCTGCTAGGACTTAACCCGGCGGTCAGTGAACATACTGGTCCCTGCTGGGCGTAGTTGTATCTTAATTTTATTAAACAAATAAATAAATAATTAAATAAAATAAAAATATGAAAAATAAATATTTTCCAGTTGTTAGTCCATTAGAGAAAGTATTTTCACCTTTTCAGCAAAGGTTTGAGCAGCTTCACGCTCTAGAAGTTGTATTGCTTAGTTTAGATAAGTTTCTTATATCTCTCTAAAGATTGTAATAAAAAAATAATAATTATTATATATTTTTTTTCTTTATTTATTTATTACTTTTTATAACTATCCTTCTTAGCCCTAAATTAACTGTTGCTTATTATTACAAATCATCTAAGGCAGTGATTCCCAAAGTGAGGGTCGCGGCAGCCAACCATAGTTGAGTTTTCCAATGTGGTATTTTTAATAAGGGGCCGTGGAAAATTTTCTGGAGCATCAGGGGGCCCCGGCTTAAAAAGTTTGGAAACTACTGATCTAAGGATTACAATTATAATAAAAAGTAATTTTTATTAGATGTAATTTTTTTTTAATATATTGTTGCCATTTTGGCAAAAAAACTAATTGCTTATCAATACATTTCATTACATAAATTCCTTATTTCATACAAATGTCATAACTGATGGCACCTGTAGTGATAGTTCCAAAAAAAGAGAAAATAAGAGAAAGCCAGTAACGCTCGAGAGGTGGCAACACCAGAGACAGAGAGAAGAGTAATGGCGACCAGTTGAATAGACGTTGTAATTTACTCCTTATCATTATTTGTATTACTTAGTTATTAAATTAATTGTTTGCTTCTAAAACCACCCGCCTGAGTTATTAAGACGATTCTCTACACTTCAGAAGTGGGATATCAAACAACATTGAGAACGTGAGATCCACAGAAAACAACGAACGAGGTAAAGTGAAAAAATCGAAACTTTTTAATTAGACAAAATATTCAGTTGAACAGTTGAACTATTAACGAACTTAAAAGTGACTAAAAAAATCTGAAATGGAAGTGATTCAGAGAAAGTTGATGGATGGAGAGCATATAAGCCTTGATGAACTTGTAATGCTAAAAATGAAGAAGTTAAAGCCGTTATTAAAAGAGAGAGGGCTAAAAATTCCCGCCCGAAAACGAGACGCTGCTTATGAATTGTGGAGAGCAATACGAGCAACGGAAGACGATCCCGATGAAACGGGAGACGAGGAGGATGACCTCATTGCCGAGCAGAGTGAACCTAATGACGGGGTAACAGCTTCTGAGGCAAACGTGAACCGAGACGAGATGACGGCGGTTCATATGATGCAGACGGTTATACAACACTTTCCATCGGGTGGAACAAGCCAAGTTGATGAGGTAGACCATACTCCGAAGCTACCGAAGTTTAGAGGTTTGAAGGATCCAACACGCACTACAAGTGAGTGGTTAGATTTAATTGAACAGTACTCAAATGATTATAACTGGACAGACACAACCGTTATGATGCACATCAGTCATGCCTTAGAAGGGCCTGCAAAAATATGGCAGCAATGTAGTGGGTCCATGCTTCGAGACTTTTGCAGCTGGAAGGAAGCATTACAACGAGATTTCCCAGATACAGCACTGAACTATGAAGAATGGCAAAAGCTGCTGTGCAAACCACAAGATTCCGCCGAATCCACAGAAAATTATTTATATAAGAAATGGGGATATTGCCAAAAATTTGGGTTAACGATGAAAGATGCCAAAGAATATCAGCTAAATGGATTAAAAACCCAAGACATTAAGATGCTATTGATGATAAAGGAGCATGCCAACATAGGAGCTTCGGCCCCAGATGTTGAAGCCCTCCGACAGATCAGATCTCCACCGACAAAAGAGGAAAGGCTGTAACTACGCGGATGAGAAATGAGAAAACAGATGTCGACGTAAAGATGCCACAACCGCTGAAAACCAAAAGGTGTTATAAATGCAATAAACCGAACCATGTATCAGCGAATTGTCCGAATGATTACAAGTGTTATAAATGTGACGGTTTCGGGCACATATCAATATCCTGTCCCCAAAACACGACTGCTACAAAGAAAGACGATAAAAAGACGTCACGGACAGTGCAACAATTGAGCATTGATAATGAATTAAAGGAAATTACGCTAAGACGAGTCGAAGGCAACAAGAAAACTCCACCATTCTACTTAGAAGTTAAGTTTAACGAAGTAAAATGTATAGCCGGCATTGATACACAAAGTGAAGTAAGCCTTATGAAAGAGACCCTTGCCAACCCATTGGGAATAGAAGACCCGGACTACACATATGAAATTTGTGGGTTTAATAAAGACCGCAAATGTTATAAAGGACGAGCGAAGTATACTGTGGAGATGGAGAAGTTCACCGTGAAAGGTGAAGTCTTTTATGTGGTTGGTGATGAGGTGATGGATGCAGATGTCTGGATTGGCCAGCCTATTCTGGACCGAACAGATATCAAGATGACTGCCAAAGGAGGCCAGTTGATGTTCGAAAAGTTAGAAGATGTAAATGAATGGGATTTTGGTCCGGAAAATATTGAAGTAGATACCAAAGAGATGCTAACATCAACTAAAGTAGACGGTAACCAAACGATTCCACCATACTCTATCAAACTTGTCAAAGTAAAGAATGAACAGTTAACGGATGGAAACTGTTATGTGGAAACATGTCAAGGATCCAAGATGGGGTTAGTTTTGATGGAAGGGGTGACGGAAATGAAGAACTCCAAATCCCAAATGGCCGTTGCGAATAATACCCCTATAGAGATGCAGTTACGTAATGGGAGCAAATTGGGCCGGGTCAGAATGATCGAACCAGACCCTACGTTCCGATGCCTTCCTATAATAACTGATGTCCACAAGAGTACAGAATGAGACGAAATTAACCCTGAAGACATTAAAATAGGGAAGAATGTTAACAAAGAGGAAAGAAAGCAAATCCTACAGCTAATAAGAACCTATCGAGACAGTTTCGCTGTCAAAATATCCGAGGTCGGATGCTTCCCTGATGTTAAGATGCAGATAAAAGGTTGTTTCCGATTTTCCGATAAATCAACGACGTTATTTGTTTTCACCTGCCTAGCGTGATAAAGTGGATGCTATGATTAAAGAATTGGAAACCTGTGGACTGATCGAAAAATCAAGCAGCCCCTACAATAGTCCGTTGGTTGTCGTAAAGAAAAAGACTGGAGAGGAAAGAGTATGCGTAGACTTCAGACAACTGAATGAGATTACGCAGAAGGAACATTTTCCGAGTCCACGCCTCGAAGTGTTGATCGAAAGGACGGACGACTGGAAGCTCTTTACTCTATTTGATATGGCAAGCAGCTAATATCAGATACCTCTCTCTGATGATTCGAAGGAAAAGACAGCATTTTCACTGGTAGCAAACAAATGGCATATTCTGCGTATGCCATTCGGACTTGTGAATGCTTCTTTTGTCTTTAATCGAGTGATGGAGATGGTGCTAGGGCACTTATCCAGAAAAATTCTCCAAAGATACATGGATGACATTTTGATTGGAGCATTGACATTTGACTAATTAATATAAAGAATGTGCACAGTACTCGATGAGCTCCGGAAAGCAGGAATGACATTAAAATTAAGTTAAGTGCTTTTTTCTCACGAAGAAATGGAGTTTCTCGGCTTACGAATGACAGTGGAAGGACTGAGACCAGGACGAGATAAAACTAAAGCTATCCAAGAATTCCCAATCCCTAAAACCGTTAAGGACATCCGAAGATTTCTCGGGATGTGCGGATATTTCCGACGATTTATTCCGCAATTTGCGCACAAAACTGAAAACCTTAGGCGACTACCGACAAAGCAAAGCAACTTTGAATGGACAGAAAATTTCCAGTGTGAATTTGAGATGTTAAAACAAGAACTGATGACTGAACCAGTACTTGTGGTCTTTGATCTAAAGCGAGAGAAAGAAGTATATACTGATGTTTCAACGGAAGGATTTGGTGCAACTCTTTTACAACTAGGAGAAGATAATGAATGGCTCCCGGTTGTTTATTTGAGTCGATGCACCACTGATTGCGAACAAAAGTACCATTCCACTGAACTAGAGCTACTAGCAGTTGTTTGGGCTGTCCGACAATTACGAATGTATCTTTATGGATCTCATTTCCGAATTGTCACAGATTGTGAGGCAGTCTGGTATGGTCTGAAGAAGAAACAAATTACACCTAGAGTCGGAAGATGGGTAATGCAGCTAATGGAATATGACTTCACAGCACCCCATCGACCAGGTACCAATATAGCTCTTGTAGACGCCCTTAGCCGAAATCCAAGAAATGTAAAAATTGATGAAATCACTAAGAAATTTACTGTTGATAAGAATCGACTGACTGATGATGATTGGGTCCGGAGTGCACAGATCAACGATCCTGAGTGCAACAGCATAATGAAAGAAATGATGGGAGATGAGAAGACCGAGTCTGGAAGCAATGACAAGAAAAAGCAAGATTTCCAACTGATAAACGGTCATTTATACCGAAAAATCCAAGCCGGCGCCGTCAAGAAACGTCTATTATTCATACCAAAATCGATGAGAAGACAAATAGTTGCAGAATTACATATGAAACATGGACATCCAAGCGTAGAAGGCACTCTGCAAGCTATACAGAAAAGATTTTGGTTCCCCAAGATGAGAAGCTTTGTAAAAAGCCATCTGATGTCATGCACATATTGCTTGATATTCAAAGAGCCAGGAGAGAAACGTCCTGGTGAGATGCAAATAATAAAGAGGACGAAAATTCCATTAAAACATTGCACGTCGATCTTGTCGGACCATTTCCAAAGAGTGGAGCAGGGTTTCGAAATATTTTAGTTGTTGTGTGCAATTTCTCCAAGATGGTATTTCTAACAGCTGTGAAGACAACTGCAGCAACAGTCACCTGTAACGCAATGAAGAAAATTTTCAAGCGTATGTGGATACCCACTCAGTTAGTAAAAGATAGAGACACTGCGTTTACGAGCAAAGTGTTTACAAATATGTGTGCTAAACTAGGCATTGAACATATTTTAACATCTACTGAGAATCCAAGTGCCAACGGTCAAGTTGAACGCTTAAATCGAGTCGTAATCCCGATGCTTGCTGCCGCAACGTCGTAACCAAATGGAACAGACTGGAGCACCCATCTCGAGGACTTAGCTGCAGCACTGAACTCTAGAGTGAACCGTTCCACGGGAAAAACACCTATGGAAATAATATATGGATTTCAACCTCGAACGACCGCTGAAGGAAGGATGGTAGCGTTAGTGGTCTACGACACAACGAATAGTGATGATGAAGCTGAATATGACATTTGCCGTGAAGATGCTCTCAACAAACTGACACAACAGCAGTTAAAACAAAAGAGACTGTTTGACCAACACAGAGGGCCTGCGAAAAACTTTAGAGAAGGTGACGTATGAAGGCATTGGTCTCAACGAGTAGAAGGGGCAAATTTTCTGCTCTCTATAGAGGTCCCCTCAAAATAGTGAAAAAGAAAAGACGAAATTGCGAGCTTTGAGGAGCCTCCTAAATACAAGACAACCGCACCACAAGATCAGCTAAAAAGATGGGAAATGTGCGATGATGCTGAAGATGACTCTGGTTGTGAGGCAAACCAATAAATATTGTTTGACTGTCAGGAGAGGCCGAGTGTAGTGATAGTTCCAAAAAAAAAGAAAATAAGAGGAAGCCAGTAACGCCCGAGAGGTGGCAACACCAGAGACAGAGAGAAGAGTAATGGCGACCATTGAATAGACGTTGTAATTTACTCCTTATCATTATTTGTATTACTTAGTTATTAAATTAACTGTTTGCTTTTAAATCCACCCGCCTGACTTATTAAGACGATTCTCTACACACCATACAAAATACTGAAAGTACCATACAAATATTAAGACTCATTGCCATACAAATATTATCGATATATGGAAAATTTTGATGTTGTCATATATCGATAAAGGGTTAAAAAGTGAATCATTAAGGTAAGCATCGTAGCTGACGAAAAAGAGTCCCTGGCAGTGAAAAGTCGCATGATCTTCTTAGTCAAAGCAATAATATAATCTACATTGTTTCTAACGAACGAAAAAATACTCATTGCTAAAACCCAAAATGAAAACAATGTAAATTATATTGTTGCTTGGACTAAATGGTCAGGGACTTTTCAGTGCCGGGCCTGTCTTTTTCTCGGCAGCGGAATATATCAATTTCATCAACCATTGTTGACGCTACATATAAACGCGACCAGCCGATTGTTGACGCGAACACCAGAAGCCGACCAACGCGAACGCTTGCTAAAGATAAGGCCTGAGCGCGAAAACGTCATACATTGTTACATCATCATCCGAAGATATGTTTAATCGCATTTCTACCAATAATAAGCCCTAAATTATCTCTTCGCATGATGATGTTGTAACACCCACAAAATTTTCGATCGCGCGCGGAATTTTTGTTGTGTGTTTCTTTTTGAAATGAGCTTTTCTGTGGGTCTTGACGATGACCTACAGGGAACGCAGTTTCGTTATATTGACAGACAACCCCGAGAATCCGAGGTGTCCCGATTGGGAAGTGGGTATTATTCAAGCTGCAGAAATGAATATAAGAAATTAAATAAAATAAGATTAAAAGGACATGGTTACAAAAAAAATTATAAAAACTAAGTAAAGATATTGTTGAAGACGCAAAATGCATTTTTTAAATAAACCAAGGAGAAAATACAAGTGATTGTTGCTTGAAGACAATGGACTCGTGATGTGTGAACTTGGTTAGCTTTGTTAGAGGCTATAGAATTTTTGGGCGATGAGGAAGATAAATAATAAGAGGAAAAAGGTTTTATCAAACCAAGCTTTTATAATGTTTTATTTAGTGGCAACAATACAGCTTAATTTTGCAACAATAAATACTTTTACCTCTCGCCATAACGAAATGTCCAGTTGTTACAACAATCAATTCGTAGTAAAGTAAAGATATTGTTGAAGACGCAAAATGCATTGTTTAAATAAACCAAGGAGAAAATACAAGTTACTCTTGCTTGAAGACAATGGACTCGTGATGTGTGAACTTTGTCAACACCACCTAGACAGCACAGAAACGTCATACATTGTTACATCCCCATCAAGCGGCTATTGTTAATCGTATTTCTACCAATAATAAGCTCTAAATTTAGCCGCTTGATGATGATGTAACAATGTATGACGTTTCTGTGCGCAGGCCTTCTGTCTAAGTGGTGTTGACTTGGTTAGCTTTGTTAGAGGCTATAGAATTTTTGGGCGATGAGGAAGATAAATATACCGCGAAGAAGGACTGTTGCTATTAGTCCTGGTCTTCCCGAACATAAGAGATCCAAAATAATAAAGGGATCAACAGGATTTCGCAAACCCATCCAAAGCAGGGAGCTTCTACCCATGTAAAAATTTAATTGTGTCGCCATTCAGTTGGTAAAATAATAAAAGTGAGTTTGTAAGACAACCCTAACTCTAGGATTAGGCTCGTGGACTAGGAGCAGATGAGAAGGAGACTAAATGAAGGGTCGAAATCGAAGCCCCGACAAGATGATGATTTACCAAAAGCAATGAACATTAATCGAGAATCCGGTAAGGTAGTAGTCATTTTGGGCCATTAACTTTATGATGGAAAGCATTCTGCCGTGTCTCTTTTTGGTTTTCAATAAGTTTATGGATATCCAGCCCACAGTGTCAGCGCAGGAAAATTTGGAAGGGCAGGAATCAACAAAGACGCCAAGTGCTACATAGAAACCTGGAGACGTTGATGAAAACTTTGATGAAAACCTTAGACCCATCCAACGAAACGCAACCAAAACAATCAACTGACGATTCTCTACAAATATGAACTAAGAAGTAGGTAGTTGTTCGGCGGTCCTAACCGTTTACTAACATTATTAACCAGTTACCAAAGTAAATGTCCCCCCCCCCCTGACTTACCTGTAATCCCCCGTCGACTTACCTTTCCTCAGACCAAAAGGTCGAGCAGCAGATTAAATTGTGACTATGCGTTAACCTAAGGAACGACAAGACGAGAACCTGTAGAAATAGAAGTTAGTCGTTAAAGAGACACGATTACGGCCATAAATAGCTGAGATTTTGATTTAATCCCTTACCTGGAGTGCAATCAGGACGACGTAACCTTTTAATGCCATTGAGACGTTTTGTAATTATAAATGAAAAATGCATCTTGCCTAATTATGAGTAAACTTTTAGATGAACTTAGCTGATGATTTACAGATATGTAATAATTTTGCTTTTGAACATTATACACTACTGTTTATAAAAATCGCAACACCCTGATGGAATAGCCCAATCTGCATTAAATTTGGAGCATTTGCATATCATGGGTCAGAAAAGAAACCATTAGATTTTCAGGTCAATACAATGCGTTTTATTGTCACATTAGTATCGGGTGAAACCACCGTGGGATGCAATTACAGCCTCCTAAACGTCGTGGCATTGAGTCAAACAAGCTCTGAATAAGGGCCTGGGGAATGTCCTGCCATGCTCTGTCTACACGGGTTGCTGCTGCAGGAGTCTGACGAGCCAATCGATGAGCAACCCTGTCCCACACATTTTCGATTGGGTACATGTCTGGGGAACGAGCAGGCCAGGGGAACAAGGGCGTCTGATGTGCTTGGAAAAAGGCGAGGTTGATGGGCCCATTGCAACCTGAGGCGCCGGTGGTTTTGAGTCAAAGGAATCCGCAACAATGGTACTCGTGCCATCAATCCTCTGGAAATCAAACGGCGTCGTACAGTGCTAGCAGACATTGTCCTGCCTACTTAGCACCCCACTGTTGTGCTAATACTGTGGAAGTGGCTGTACGATCTGCTACACACATGCGATAGAGGTGTCTGTCATCTCGCGGTGTCGTCGTGCTGGGTCTTCCTGAGCCTGGTCTTCGGTGTGCCCTGTTCTCTCCGCTCCACTGCCTCCATGCACGCATAATTGTCGTTGCATTACGTCCTACACGAGCAGCAATGTCACGATACGACCATCCCGCTTCACGCAGACCAATTATGCGTCCTCTTTCAAAGTCTGTCAGCTGTTGATATGGTACCCTTCGTCGTCGTCGAGGCATGGTGTTCTTTCAAGCAATTACTCTGAAAATCTAATCATTTATACTCTGATCCATTGTATGCAAATATTGCAAATTGCATATGGATTAGACCATTCCATCAGGGTGTTGCGATTTCTATAAACAGTAATATATATTAAGGAACATTCTAATATAATTTTTTTTTTGTTTTCAAACGAAACTGTGCGAAAAGGCCGTCTTAGACCTCCCCAAAGAATGTGTTTAAAGAACTAGAATCAACAGAAGACAGGGTAGTTTTTAGTGCATTAAGGATTTAGAGCATAAAGATAGCGACAATTTTACAAATAATGGAGTCTTACGACGATAATAAGGGTTGTAATGAGCAAAGTTAAAAAGAATGACCTTGTCGAAAACAAATATAAAGTAGTTGATCGGGTAAATATGTACTACTAGAATCTGTATTCAGAAGAATAAAGCACAGTTTTGTTTTTCGAAGGACTGGAGTAAAGAGTATTCAATTACCTTGTAGTTAAACAATTATTCATATATTTGCGAGTTAACTGGTCAATATGGGAATTTTTTTTGTTTGAATTAGTGCCTAGTTATCGATTGGGAAAGCACTAATTCTACCGTACTGTACGCTGCTCAGAATCGGAGCGTTACAGGAAGGTTTTTTTCGAAAAACAAAACTGTCAAGGAGTTTTTGTGGAGATACAAAGCTGAGATGATGAGGAACCCAAGACAGTCGACTTGAAGTTGAAGGAAGTATAGATAGTCTCAGAACGTGAATGTAAAAAGCCTTTAGAGAACAGTTGAAAAGAAGACGCATGAAAATATTGGAGAAATATTGAGAAGACTGATTATGGAGGCTGCTCAGCGAAATAATTTGCTTGCCACGTTATATATGGGCCGGTTCCAGTCACATCTACTCAATGTTTTTGTCATAAATGAATTAAATTCTTACTTGAAGGTAGAAACTACACCCGGGATAGATCCTGCGGTACTGTTGGATAGACATTTACAGAAAATTCACGATGGAGCCGTAGTGCATCCAGACGTTGCCGGATGGGAGACGACGGACATAGAAAACTTCATTTTCAAAGACTTACCACATTACACTAAGTGCGCGGAGCATTACAGCTCAGAGCGAGTCGGTCGCGCTTTGGAAAGACAAGTGGAAATATTAGAAGCCATTTTGAACGAAACCAAGGAAGACGTAAAAAATTTCAGGGATAGGATAAACATCGCTCCATTCGACGGTTATACAGATATTGCAGTATATATAGCAAATTTGGAGAGCCAGGCAATTGCCAACGAAGTCCCAATGCCCTTATTAAGGAGAATTTTCCCTTTACTTGTAAAACCTCATCTAATGCGGTGGGTGAGCGAGTTGTTACGTGAAACAAACTCTTGGGTAGAAGCTAAAACCAGTCTTATCAAAAGATTTGCTTATGAACCAACGGAAGCAGAGAAGAAACGGATGATGTACGAGTGCAAACAGGGATTAGAGGAAAATTTCTTGGAGTATTTTATGAGATTGAAAATATTGAGTGATCAACTTATGGAACCATTAAATGAAGTCGAACTATTGGAACTAACGTTGCTCAATGGTAACGAGATGTACCGACGAAATTTATTGCCATACATCAACCCGCCTAAACCAGAGTATATCGCTTCTTGTATCAAAGAAGAAAAGAAGAGGTTGGGAAAGCTTACGAATCGAGACAGAAACTACCAAAAGAATAAATAACAAAAGAAAACACTGGTAAATTAACGATAGACCATCTAGTGTTAGAAGAAGGGTCGTTGGTTGGAAAAGGCCTTTGTTACAAAAAACGTGGAACGGATGTTAAAACCGGTAACTTCCAGAGACCGCGGAAGAAGCAGAGAAAAAAGACCAAGAAAGGAAGAGGGGCGATGCGAATAGTTGCTGAAACTTATCATGGCTGCAAGGAAATTAGAGATACCCAATTTGAATTAAATGTAGAAATACCGGACGTAGGTTTTTGTTTTATAAAACTAGGCTTTGATGACGCTGAAGTAGATTTTATGGTGGACACCGGGTCTAGTCTATCCATCTTAAATCGAGAGGTAGCTCGGGTTTTACCTAGTTGGACGCAGCGAGTTGAAGCGCATAAAGTGATCAAAGTGGCAAATGGACAACAGCAATTATTACAAGAATACATTCAAGTAGAAGTCCGGAGTATTGAAGACCACCATTGTGTGCTCCAAAACGTGAAGTTCTGGATATCCGATAAAATCCCGTGTAAACGTGAAGTTCTGGATTTTGCGAGTCCTTCTGATGAGAATCCGACTTGTGATTGAACGGAGCCCATGGATACCGAGAGAGAGGTGGGACGGTGGAGATGAAGAAGGAAGAATACGTGAACTAATCGAAGTCACTAAAAACCAGATGGCGCGAATTACATAAAAATACCCAAATTATGCCCATCATATCGACACCGGAAAAGCGGAGCCCGTAAAGGTGAGACCCTACCCTCAGTCTCCAGCGAAGATGCAAGTCCTACGCAAAAAAGTTTTGGAAATGGAGAGCCAGGGGATAGTTAGTCGGGTAAAGAGCTCGTGGTCTCTACCATATTTTCTAATTGCAAAAAAAGGCACAAAAGAATACCGTTTTGTTCTCGACGCATTACGCCTCAACGCCCTAATAAAACCGATGGCCTATTTCCCCTGCCTATGGAACAAATATTCCGCAAACTCTCTCACGCTCGTATTTTTTCCATTTTAGATCTAAAGGCGGCGTATTGGCAGGTAGAATTAGATGAGGAATCACGTGAAAAAACGGCCTTTGTAGTGCCGGGGTTGGGGGCATTCGCCTTTAACGTTGTGCCTTTCGGAATTCGAAATGGAGCTCAAGTGTCCAATCCCTTATTGATCAAGTGTTGGACCCGACTATAGAACCCTGGAGTTTCCACTATATGGATGATATTATAGTGGGAACTCCAGATGTAACATCACACCGGGAAATTCTCGAAAAAGTCCTTGGACGCTTAAAGAAATACAACTTAAAAGTGAATTTCGAAAAATCCAGCTTTTTGAGAAAAAAGGTGGATTTTTTGGGATTTTCGGTAGACGAGCTAGGATTACGGCCTTCACTCAAGAATATAACACCTATGATTAATTACCCCGTCCCTAAGAATGTGAAAGAAGTCAGACGTTTCATCGGAATGGTGCAGTTTTACCGTACCTTCATACCTGCACTCAGTCAATTGAATTTTCCGTTGAGGCGTCTGACACACAAATATTCACCTTGGGAATGGACCCCCGACTGCCAACAAGCCTTCGAGGGTATCAAGAAAATCCTTACATAACCCCCGGTGCTCATGCAGCCTGACTTTGAACACCCCTTTGACATCCACACCGATGCAAGTAAACACGCGATGGGAGGTATGCTGACACAGGATATCAGCGGTCGTAGCCATGTCATAGCTTATTGCAGTAGAGCCCTGACGGAAGTGGAGATGAAATATTCAGTAGTAGAATGGGAATGCCTGGCAGTGATGCACGCCATTCACACTTTCAGACCCTATGTGGATGGCACACAATTCAGTGTTTTGTGGTGCTCAAGCGCTCACATGGATAAACAATTTCCGGGACCAACACGGACGCATCACTCGCTGGGCACTTAAATTACAAGGCTATGATTTCATCATACGGCTTAAGCTGGGCAAAACGAATTGTATTCCGGATGCCTTGTCCAGAAGCTTAACCATTATGGCGAGTCAAGAACCTTTTGAGTGGTAAGTGATTCAAGCTGAAGCTCCAATTGGAAAAGGCGGAGGAGAAGTGATTCAATTGGAAAAGGCGGAGGAGAATATATCAGGTCTTTGGACGGTTATAGGACGAATTATATATCGGATCAATTGGGAACGGTATAGGATCTGGGTACCCCACCATGCAGTGACCCGATTGTTGAATTTTTGGCATGAAAACGGCCCTTTGGTGCACCACGGAGCACGAAAATTATTACATGTTTTACGTCAAAATTATTATTAGCCTAATATGCCCAAGGATGTTTATGATTATACTAGTTCGTGCCTCGCATGCCAATTATGCAAACTGAAGACTTACTTACAACCTTTTGAATATATGCGACGGAATACAACAGGACCGATGGTTCTCTGGTCTGTGGACGCCTTCGGACCATTAACTACTTCGCTTGTCGGAAACAAATACGTATTTGTGTTGGTGGATGTGTTTTCCGGGTGGATTGAGATTGCTCCTGTTAGCGCCCTCACGCATTAAGAAGTAATTAAGTTCCTGAAAGGTACGGTGGACGAGTTAGGAAAATCGGACAGACTTATTACGGACAACGCCGCTTACTTCCGTAACCCACAAATTAAACATTACCTATCTTCCCGCGGGATATTACATCTGAGTAGTACACCTTATTGTCCGCGGACTAATCCGGTTGAACGGTATATGCGTACCTTCCGGGAAAAATTAAGACTCAGCGTGACTACCAGAGAGCCAGAAAAATGGGAGGAGCATCTGGAACGCCAACATTTTACCATGAAGGTCACCATACAAGAGGAAACAGGATATACTCCTGCTGAGCTTATGGGTCGCTCTGATTACATACTGTTTCGAGACGTTACCCCGAAAGGACAAGAAGACAGGGAAACTAAAATACAAAAGGCTTATTGCAGGAGGTACGCAAGGAGGAAAAGACCTTGCAAAAGGAAGTTAACAAGAGAGTTTTCCAAAGGGGATAAGGTCTTAGTGCATCATAGTACACTGAGGAAAGCTCATCCTGTATACGTCAAAATACAAGCGAAATTTAAATACCAAGGACCTTACCTGATCGATGAGAAACTTGATGAAAACACTTTTCGTTTACATACGATGGATGACGCGACTGATAAACGACATATTGTTACAGACTGTAGCCATTTGAAAAGATTTAAAGAGAATCGGAAAATTCCGTAAGTTTGGATGGAACCGCTTCCAAGACGAGTCAATTTTAGACCCATTGATACGGAAGATAAGGTTTCAGTGGGATTTTTCTTCGCAGCCAAGGAGGTTACCGTGGAGCTCCTCAATTTAAAAAGTTCCACATGAAGCTTCCCATATCCACAGGAATGCAGTGCTTCAAATAATTTTTTTAAATGGTCATTTTACGGTGTGAAGAATTATTCCGCTTGAGGATAAGCTTCTTGTTTGACGGCGGGGGACTGTAAAACTCACAAAATTTTCGAACGCGCGCGGAACTTTTGTTGTGTGTTCTTTTTGAAATGAGCTTTTCTGTGGGTCATGACGATGACCTACAAGGAACGCAGTTTCATTATATTGACAGACAACCCCGAGAATCTGAGGTGTCCCGATTTGGAAGTGGGTATTCTTCAAGCTACAGAAATGAATATAAGAAATTAAATAAAAGAAGATTAAAAGGACATGGTTACACAAAAAATTATAAAAACTAAGTAAAGATATTGTTGAAGACGCAAAATGCATTTTTTAAATAAACCAAGGAGAAAATACAAGTGATTGTTGCTTGAAGACAATGGACTCGTGATGTGTGAACTTGGTTAGCTTTGTTAGAGGCTATAGAATTTTTGGGCGATGAGGAAGATAAATAATAAGAGGAAAAAGGTTTTATCAAACCAAGCTTTTATAATGTTTTATTTAGTGGCAACAATACAGCTTAATTTTGCAACAATAAA
>JAHWFO010091673.1:50154-86564 GCA_023313115.1 Rhysida immarginata
GAGGTGGTGTCGTAGCCAACGTGAAAGACAGGCCCTGGCGCGGAAAAGTCACCTGACCATCTTAGTCCGAATAATAATGTAACCTTCATTTTTTCCATCTTGGATTTTAATAATCAGCAATTTTTCGTTTGTTGGAAACAATGAAGGTTACATTGTTATTCGGACGAAGATGATCAGGTGAGTTTTCCCCGCCAGGGCCTGTCTTTCTCGTGGGCTACGAGGTGGTGTTGGATAGACAGGCCCTGGCGCGGAATAGTCACCTGATCATCTTAGTCCGAATAACAATGTAATCTTCATTGTTTCCATCTTGGATTTTAACAATCAGCAATTTTTCGTTTGTTGGAGGCAATTTCTCGTTTGATGACGCAGTCAGCAAGCAGTGAGCACGTGACCACCGAGAGCGAAGTCCTCTGCGATGAAACGCAATACATTGTTACATCATCATAGTTAGTGCATTGTTATTCGTATTTCAACCAATAATAAGCCCTGAATTAGCACTATGATGATGTAACAATGTATTAAATTTCAATGCGGAGGCCTTCTCTCTCGGTGGTCACGGTGAGCAAGCCTTGTTTTTTAGGTGGTGTTGAGCCGACGCGATATAATCAAGCTGTGGCACTGATCTTGTGAAAAAATGCAAACAGATGGATTTTGTGATATCATGCAAAAAGAAATTTTAAAACAAAATAAGGATATTTCAAATTTAAAATAAAATGATTTATTAAAAACTAAATGACCCATGTCTGGCATTAATGCATTTTATTATACTGTATTTAGTTATTTGTCTAAAATACAAAATTCATATTTCATTAATATCCCATCAGTTTTCGTGAGGTTTCAACAATAGAAGTGACGTAGTGCCATGGCTTTGTATAGAACGCGTCCGCTTCGAAGCACCACGGGCTAAATGTTCACACATGCAAGCAAACAAAAACTATATCACAAGCCAACAATAACAACCAACAATCCACTATCACAATGAGCATTACAAAAATTTAGAAAAATATGATGATCCAAAAAACACATCATTAAAAGCAGCACGAGTCAAATTGAATGTCTTGTTTTTCACGCGTTGGTTTCATATTTATAATTTATTTCATATACCGTAAAATCTTGAATACAGGCCCGGGCGTCTATTTGTCTCAATGGTCCGGACCCCCTCGGCGATTAATCGAGACCCGGCGTTTATTTAAGACCCGGTGTTAAGGGCTATTAAGGGCGTAATAACGGGGTGATCTAGCAAAACAATTTCATAAAATTCCCTGACTTTTCCCAGTTGATCACGTAATATTCCCTGACCAACAGCACCAAAAAAAATCTATTTTGATAGAATATTACTGACATTTTTCAAATTTTTCGTTCAAATTTCGCGGTTTCCCGGGTCGCTAGTTACCCTGCAATAAACCCGGTATTTAATATAAAGTAAAATAAATGAAGTAACAAAAAACTGGTAAGCTGAATGGAGAAGAAGAATAATCCGAAAATGAGGAAAAACGTCGGAATTTATATCGATGATCCGAAAAAGACCCGGCGTTTAATCTGTTTTTAAAACCCCACCTGGCTTTATTCGAGACCGGCGGGTATTTGAATACCCGGCCTGTATTCAAGATTTTACGGTATATAGATATAAAGATTATTAATTTCTACCTTTTTAAGACATTTATATCCAGTTTTAGATTTTTTTCCATCATTGTGTTGGTATTATACGGCTGTTTGTTAAATTTCAACTTTATAACTTACTTACCAGTTGCATTTTAAAACCGGACAAACATAGTTACATGGTGATTTATATATATAAATATCATATATTTTTAGGTGGTGTTGAGTTGGGCCGATTGTACATGCAGCGCCACTTTTCAATGGAGTCCCCGCCCTATCGGGAGGTAGAAACTTCAGCTTCATTTTTCAGTGGAGCTCGATGACATTTATTTCTATAGACCGTGATTTTAACCAATCAAGATACTGTGCTGAATAATTTCAAAGAAAATTTAAACATTTAATTAAGTTTATAATAAATATTTAATAAAACGCAAACATGAAAAAGAAACAAAGAAAACAAAATGCCAAAACTTTCAGAAGAAAACAAAAGTAAAAAAGAAGAAAATTTAGGAATCACAAAAGCGTGGATCCCACATGCGTAAAACAATGGCAGAAATCACAAAGCAGAAAAAATTTTTGACATCAATCACTTTCTGCCCTCTTCATTTTACCCGACAGAAATTTCTGTTATCTTCGTAGGCTATGACTCAATTCAACTCGAAATAAACAGGAAGCGACGTCAGAGAATTTTCTGCCTTGTGGTTTCTGCCGTTGTTTTTACGCATGTGGGAACCCGGCTTAACTCGTAAATGGACCTAGACCGATTTGGGAATACAGTTTAAAAACTCAGTGCCTTAGCCAACTGGATTTCGAGAATAACGAGAAAAGCTTTTGTGTGTTCATACTAAACGGGTTTAGCAAATAAATTTCATTTATTACTTGTATTGGTGTCTTCCTTCTTCAAGACATCCGACTTTCTGATGCTCCACTTCTACCGTGCTGACAATTCGGAAATAAAATAATTTCCAATTTCAACGCCGGTTCAAAATTTCGTGTGAGTGAAAGGAACAACAGTCAGTAATTTGACTATTTCTATAATTATATATTTATATAATTTAATTTTGTTAATTTACTTTTTTTTATTAATTCATATAATTGAATCATGTAATTTGTTTTTCAAAAATAGATAATATATTCATTACGAGAAAAAATAACGGAAATCAAACGATCAAAATCATGTGTTTACTGAAAACATACAAAAGGCTAACACGCCACTATCCTTTTTCGTTATGGGACACATGAGCGGAGAACAGTTCCGCGAAACTGGAAAAACGGGTACACTTCAGCGGAATTAAGGACAGATTGGCGGAAGGGGGAAACAAAAGAAACATTATCCAACATTTCTCACTTACGAAAAATACTTAAAAAATACTTAGATAAAAAACATACAGAGTGATTCTGAAAAAGTGTGTATAACTGTAAGCAATGACAGAGGTGACCAGAATGAACATTTTCTTTTAATATAATGTGGGTCTGAATTTGAACGCTAACTGAGATATGAACAGAAATAAAAAATGTCGCCACCAAGAACAACAAGTTAATAACTCAGGTTCTGCAACGCCTAAAATAATGAATTTTGGAGGAATAATACCGTACATAAAACTGTGTATACAATTAAAGTTTATACCAAAAGTGTAACAGGTGCTGATTAGTACTTGCATGTGAGCACTGTTACGAGTTTGAATGCCTAACTCGGAAACTACTCGTTGGAATACGATCAAACTTTAACGGAATAATATTAAAAAATTTTATTCTAATTTTTTTATGTAGAGATCCAATATTTGCAAACTAATTGAGGCAAGAAAATTAGAAACAAAGTTATAGTTGGAATCATTTATAGCCTAAAAACAGAACATTAAAAAAAACTAACATACAAAACATTACTTTGTACATTGCATTATATTTAATTGGATTAATTTTAAATTTCTTTAATAACAAAATAACTTTGAGTGTGATGCTAATTTTATAATTAAGTATTTTTTAAAATATTGAAGTAATGCTGATTTTTATATGTATAGTTTTTATTGTTATGTACACTATATTTATATGTCTGTTTATTTGAATTTAATAGAAAGAATAGAAAGAAAAGAGGAAGGAAGGAATTTCGCTGATCTGTCCTATTCCTTCGCTGAAGTGTTCCTTCGCGCAAATGTCCCTCCGCAGAACAGTTCCCAACTCAGCATTACTTCAATATAAAAATCAGCATTACTTCAATATTTTAAAAAATACTTAATTATAAAATTAGCATCACACTCACTTTGGTAACCTTTGCTTAATTTGAACGATAACTGAGATACGAACAAATAAAAATGCCACCACTAAGATCAATGTGTAAATAACTCATGTTCTGTAGCACATAAAATAATGAAATTTGGGTGAATAATAGGGTACATAAAACAGTGTGTACCTTTAACATTTGATGGAATTTCAGCCAGTAGTTTCCGAATTACGCAGTCAACCATCGTAACACGTGCTAGTTAGTTCTCACATATGAGCACGTGTTAAGATGTTGGCTGCGTAACTCGGAGACTTGTTGAAATTCGATCAAATTTTAATGGTACACACAGTTTTGCACGGAGGGATTGGCCTCTTCTGAAGAAGTGCGAGACTTGCTCGCGCATAACAGGCAAATCACAGCGTTGCCCGGAGAGGGTAGTCAACACCGCCAGCAGCACCTGTGTCATTGGCTCAGGATCCATCAGCCCAGCAGCCGAGAAGAAAGTCATCGCCAGAGTCACATCGGATGGTCTCGCCTTCGTGTTCACCAAGGAACGCGAGCGGATTCGTTACCCCCAACTCTTCCTCGTGAGCCGAGAGAAATAATGCCACCTCCTCAGCCATCGAACGACATCACGATGGTTGAAGATGTGAGCTCTGCAGAAGATGATGCAGATATTTCATTGGGAATAACGTTTGGAAAGAGGACTTTCCTGCTGTTCCTCCGCCAGCACATTCATCTTTTCAGCCAATGAAGATTGCCTGTATGCTTTCTCCAGTTTCAATATCATCGTCGGATCCAGCTGTTGGCCAGGAGAATTCGTCACAGCGTCGGCGCAGGGGGTTTATGTGTTTCTTCTCCCCTTTAGAATTTCTGAATAAATATATTATTAAAAAACAAGTAAGGCAACCAAAATGCCCCGGACCGATAGGATTTTTAAGAAATCAAGAACGAAAAAGAAAGCATTTGATATCTAAAGAAGCCTTTCATTGTTATGAAATAGATGAGGTTGCAAAGGAAGCCTCTCGTTGCTAAGAAAGGCGTACTTCTAAGGGAAACGTATACTTCAAGCTGAATAAACAATATGAAAAGTTAAATGGAGAAAGTAGCATTTCTCTATACATTAGAACATATACGAATCCTTGAAATTGTTAGCATTCCTATTTAATAATCTTTCTTCAAAAGCTATTGCCAACGCTTTTCTGCGTAAGCATGCATCACTGAAGGAATGAGTAGCTACTAGCTAATGTTAAAATTTGCCTAACACAAACTAACTATTGATAATATAAGGCGTAAGTAGTTACATGCCACATCACAGCAGAGAAAGTTTCCAGTAGTTTCATAATGGTATCATTAAAACACGAATCATGGAACCAATTTCAATTATCATTAATTTTACGTTATATTCATTCACGACACATCATTCAAAGTCGTTTGATATATTCATGCCATACTTTAGCTTTGAAAATTCCAATGAACCATAATGGGTCCAGGAAAAGCAGGTGCGTTTGAACCAATTTTGACTATCATTCATTTTACGTGATATTCAAGCATGACACATCAGTCCAAGTTTTTATATATTACATGCCAAATCTGAGCTTTGAAAGTTTCTCCTGAACCATACTGGTTTCATGAAACCACATACCATTGAACCTATTTCGACTATCGTTAATTTTACGTTAATATTCAAATCATGACATGTTATTTCAAGCTGTTTGATATAATACATGCCATATCTTAGCATTGAAAGTTTCCAATGGACCATAATTGTACCACTTAACCACATACCCTTGAACCAGTTCTGACTGATATTGACCATCAAGGAAGACGATCACGTGTCTTCACTTAATTCACAAGCCTTTTCTCTGCTTTAGCTATAGAATCTTAAAGGGAGAACAGCATTTGGCAATGCACAGGCCATTTATACATGGAATTGTATAGTGAAAAACGTGGTCCCCTATATTATTTTTGACCTTTTAACCCGGAAGTAGTTCACCGATTTTTTCCACCAACGAACTCAGTCTTCTGATTTCCCTAAGTTGTCGAATTGCGAAAACGGAAGTCGAAAATTCGGAAAGCTAGAGCACCAACGGACAGACAGACGGACGGACGCACGGACGCACATTGTGAAAACATAAGTATCTATCGGTCCTAATAAGGTAATTCCTGTGCTTACTAAGCAGAGAGGGTAAAGTAAAAAAAAATCAAGCCATGACGCAACCGAGCTGCCCGACATTTTCCGGAAAAATTAGGGTGCACTGCTCTTTATTTTTCACCAACCTTGATTCGTCTAAGTCTGGTACAACTTTTATTTACACTATAGTGAAATTTGCACTAATGAAACTTTATAATGAAAATGCGGTTTTTTAGAACTTCGGATAAAGAAGTTTATACCAGTAATAGTTATAAAGCAATCTATAGACTTTGGAGTCATGGTAATATTTCTATAATTTAAATTTTGTAAAGAGAAGTTAAATTAATTCAGCTGCAAAGGATTAAATGCTGCATGGTTCTTTGTTTGATAAATTTAATCATCCCACAAATTTAGTCTCAAATAAATCTGAAAAGAAGCGTTAACCAAAAATCATACCTTATATACCCTCTATACCTCCTTAACATCCCCTCTTCCCCTTAAGTGTTACGTAATTTATGGACGATAAATAAAAATAAAACAAAAACAATAAAATTAATTTATATATTTTATGATTGTTTAAAATTATCATTAATATATTTCAATAAAATATATTTCCTATGTAGAAGTCCTTATAGAAAGACTAAGGAAATGAAAAAAGAAAGTATTATAAATAAAAATATTTTATTAATAATATACTTTTGCTGTTGTCTTCTTTTTATAATATTCAAGATTAAAAAAACATAAAAATTACTTACCATAATTAGTATTATAGCATAAAATTACAATGATATAAATGCAGTTGTAATTTATAAACGACTAAATGTTTGTGAAAGACAACTAAATGTTTGTGAAAGACAACTAAATGTTCGTGAAAAATGAATAAATGTTCGTGAAAACCGACTAAATGATTGTGGAAAACGAAGAAATGAACGTGAAAAAGCTGTAACTGATACTCGACCCTCAACAATACATGTAAAATTCGACTTTTAGACTTTCGGATAAAGGATTTTATACCAGATAATTATAAAGAAATTCCTTAGATTTGTGAGTTATGCTAATAATATTTCTATTAAATATTTCTAATAAGTTCTAAATTAATTCAGACTCCAAAGGGTCAAATATAATCTTTTAATATCGCGGTACTAAATATTGCAAGACGGAAAGTAGCACTCTAACACTATTTCGCATAACTCATGTAGAAGATTACTCCACAATTGGACGGTTTTACAAATTGTCGAGTCATGAAGGTTGAAACCATCATGTTTGATAAACTTAACCATCCTACAAATTTAGTCTCAAGTAAATCTTAAAAGAAGCGTTACGTAACGCCATAGCTGATAACCCCCTAGCCCTCCATAACGCTGCGTAACGCTGTCCAAAACAAACAATAAAATTAATTGCATATTTTATGATTGTTATTATTAATATATTTCAATAAAATTGTTGTAAAATTGTCTATAAATCTAGAAGAACTAAGGAAATGAAAACAGAATGTCCTATAAATAAAAATATTTTATTAATAATATATCCTTGCTGTTGTCTTCTTTTTATAATATTCAAGATTGAAAATGCACAAAAATTACTTAACATAATTAGTATTATAGCAGATAATTACAATGATATAAATGTAATAGTAATTTAAAACGACTAAATGTTTGTGAAAAACGACTAAATGATTGTGAAAGATGACAAAATGTTTGTGAACACGACTAAATGATTGTGAAAAAAGACTAAATGAACGTGAAAAAGCTGTATTTTACCAACGCCTCCTATACTCTGTCCAATGAAAGAAAAATTGGGCGTGTCCAGTTAAATTTCCAATTTCAATTGTTAAACATTGTTAATTTTACTTAGCAACAATGTCTAACAATTGGAATCGGAAATTTAATTAGACACGTCCAGTTTTTCTTTCGTTGAGCAAAGTATAGAAAGAAAGCCAAACAACTGAAACGTCATACATTGTTACATCATCATAAGTCGACCAAATTTAGGGCATATTATTGGTAGAAATACGTTCAACAATGATCGAAATATGATGATGTCATAATGTATGACGTTTCAGTTGTTTGGCTTTCTTTCTAGGATTTTACTCGTCGTTATGAGCAACGGCAGGACCGTGACCACCGAGAGAGAAGGCCTCCGCAATGAAACTGAATACATTGTTACATTATCATAGATAGTGCAAATTTAGGGCTTATTATTGGTAGATATACGAATAACAATGCACTATCTATGTGATGCAACAATGTATTCAGTTTCATTGCGGAGGCCTTCTCTCTCGGTGGTCACGGCAGGACTCCTGTCACGCGACACTGTTGTCGCTCGCATTGTTGCTCTAACCATTGTTTTCTTCTTGCAAAGTGAATATTGTTTCTTTTCCTAGTCGGGGTAATCCACGGATGACGTCTTCAGTGAAGAATCGCCGGGAGAAAAGGTGTCTTTTGGACGTAAATTCTCTCTAGAAAGGGAGTAAAGAGGGAGGGGTCACCACCATGACCTACCTAATTATCAAAGAAAAGACCATGGCAAATAAAGTTTAACAGCGTGCTATACAGTAGTTTTCTGAAGTTGAAATCTTTTTTAGGGAGGGAGGAAGACTTGTAAAGTGTGATATCTACACCATGACCTACCTAAAATCGATCCCAGGTTCAGCCTGAATTACCATGTAAAATTACATCAACATTGGTGCTGCCATGTTGGAATGCATAGCGAACAGACAAACAGACATGCACAGAATTTTATATATAAAGAGATAATAAAAAATACTTCATAGATTAATTAAGAGAGTTCAGGAACTCCGTTTACGGCCTCATCAACATCCCTTATCAACATGTAACAGTTTCATTAGAGTTGTATTCAGTCACAAAGCGGGGAATTATGTCCCGAATATGGTTGTTCAAACTGACAGTATCCGTTTATAGCAGCAAGAATTGCCCTCTCACACAATCAGTTGGGATCTTTATAATTATTTAATATCGTTGGATAAAAATTATCTATAACTTTTCTAAAGGAAATTACTACATTACAAAAAAAATATGAAAAACGAATTTTCTCTAGTTATTAGCTCATTAGGTAAAGTACCTTCACCTTTTCAGCAAAAGTCTGAACAGCTGCACGCCCTAGAAGTTGGATATTCTCTTTCATCTCTCCAAAGATTTTAATAAAAAAAGAAATAATAATGATAAATTATAAATTGATTTTTTTATTTATGCATTTATTTATCTATTACTTTTTATAACTATCTCCCTTAAAACGTGAAGGCAAGCATCGTAGCTAACGAAAAAGATAGGACCTGGCTTTGAAAAATACTTGATCTTTTTAGTCGAAGCAAGAATTAAACCTTCGCTGTTTCCATCTTGGATTTTAGCAATCCATATTTTTTCGTTTGTTAGGAACAATGAAGGTGACCCTGGGACCATCTCTTCAGTTTCTGTTATTTTCGCCCTTTCAACCTATATGGTTCTGATCTTCAGAACATAAATTTCACAGGAGCATCAGAACCATCGACCCCTTTGCACGTGCGTACACGATGGTGAACAAGGTCTGTGGCCGCTCCACAGGAAACATTCAAATGAGGTAACAGCAGTGTTTGAAGCCGACGATGGAGAACCAACCACCAGTTCAGCAAGATTTATGCATCTATCCTAGCACGGGGACGTCGATTTTCAGTCCGAACTTATCCGTTGCTGTTTCCTCATGGAGAAGAAGGCTGGAAGATGAAATACAGGAGCACTGAAGGGACGAAAGTCAGCATATTAGCCTTCTCCTCCTACAAATTGTACGAAAGGCCAGGACACTTTAATCCTGTGTTGCACGCGGGGAAACTTACTCAGCCTTATATTGTGGTCGCGTTTTAAAAGTTGAAGAAGGCCGGCTGTACTGAGTGAAAAAAAGTCAGAAATTTTTGAGATAGGAGGCTTCCCATTTGGCTTAATGGATGATAAATTTTATATGAAAGCAGGAAAGGTCTGTGTTCTACCTACATCATTTACCGGAAACAAACGCGCATTGCAGCAAAATTACCAGAATTAGCTATGGTGGCCAAGTTCGGGACACCAGATCTCTTCATCATATTTACATGCAATCCAAATTAGACTAACACAATAGAAAAGCTGGTCCCGTATGAAACTTCGATGCATAGACCCGACATCGTTGCGGCAGTCTTTGAAATTGAAGGCATTTGTCGAAGACCTGACTAAAAACTCGGTGCTGGGGAAGGTTGTGGCATGATGGGGAAGGTTGTTGAGTTCCAGAAATAGGTAAAAAGTTAGTAAAGACAAATTAATAGAAAATGGATGAATCTCAAAGGCAATTATTTGAATTTATCCTTTTGATAACGAATTCTATCGTTTTTATTTGATAACGAATTCTAAACTTGTGATCATCTTTCTTTTATCTGCGGATTAACGTTTGCTTTAATTTTTGAATATAGATAGAGGCCTCGTTGTAGATTATCTTTTCTGAATATGACGACCCTCCCCCCTTCCCGGTATTGAACTATGTAATATACAGGATATTCTATAATTTATACTAAGTTAAAGCAAGCATTCCTGTGATCGGTTATTATCAATTGACGAATACTCACAATAGAGAGCAACGTGGTTAACGTTTCACAACCCAGACTTAAATGCCAATGAGCAAGTCTGTCTTAGTCCAAAATGAGCGTATACTATATGTAGTGTAGTAGATCGGTTGTGCCACAATATTTCTTAACTTAAATAAAATGTCCCATCTCCCTCTCAGTGACAAAAAGGGGGAGAGTACACCCACTCAATTAAGCTAATCTTAGTATTTGCTTAACTGAATACTTGGGTTGATGATCGCTCTATTATCATTCGAATAACACTTCATCACCATAATTCTAATTGATTGAACGATCATTTAAATTATCTGGCTTATGTCCCTGATGCGTTAGTGCACTTAATATTTCTGTCTATCAAGGAATAATCGCGAGGGCCCATTTATATTAGTTTTGTATGACATTTCCTTCATGAATGTAGATATCTTGAGATCCGATGCACTTTTGTGTCACCATCCATTGATGTCTGCTGATGCTGTGAGCTCTCGCGATAACTGCAACCCCATGTCTGTTTCGCTTTGGCGATGCTGGCTCCCGCCAACACTCCGCTGCTACATCCACAGCTGTCGGTATGCCTGGTTTCTTTTGCCATCAGATGCTGTCCATGCTCAGCTGTTCAGCAATGTTTATTGCCGTTGCTTTCCTCGTACGTGCAGACTGTCTGCTTTATGTTATCCTCGAACACGTGTCAAGTTCGTTTTTCTTTACTCAGTTGACAGATTCCATCAGGCTTACGAAAAATGCGCTTATGGAGCTCGTATCCATCACTCCTCTTATTGAGATGAGCACCATATGCAATCTCAATGATGCAGCAAGCATATAGTTCTTTGTTTCTTTGCAGTTCATATGAGTGGTCTGTCATTAATCTGCATGAAAATTTGATTCATACATCATATTTAGAGTTCCTTCACTCATTTTGCATATTACAAAGTCATGCATCAATATCTTCACTGACACAGCATCATCTCCGTGGCTGGAGGGTAATGCAGAGATAGCTGGCACACTATCCATGATGGTGATCAAAAAAGAGTCCTGTCAGATACTCACACTCGTGTGTCTATTGTTCTATCTCGATCATTTTCTCTCGGCGTATATGTGAGTTGATGTTTTCTCCTGCTTCCGCCTTTTTATATCCCCTGAACCTTTTAAAAAGCCCCCCCCCCCCGCTCCCATCTTCGAATTTCTCAATCCTGAATTGTCGATCTCTTAGCGCCCCTGAAACTCCAAGCGGCAGAAAATATGTTTTCTCGCTCTATCACACGATTGACGCCGAAGCGTTGCTAATGCAATGCCCCAATCCAGCCTGTGATAGTAGGGCCAACAACGGTGGAACGCAAGAATACTTAAGAAAAGTTCTCATGACAGGAAAAAATAAAAACAAACGATCGTCAATAAAATCCAAGATTGTTATATTAATAGAAGCTTAAATGTTTTAGTCTTAGAAGACCAAGTTGAAATGAATCATTAAATAGTGTAGAATGATAAATAGTGAATATTTTATTAGTTGAGACTTAAAAAATTGAGTAAACAAAATAATTAAATAGAGAGGCACACACGAAGTTATTCTGCTCCTAACAAATTCGTTTTTATAACATAACTAGCTGAGGTAACCGGCTCTGCCCGGGATGATTACACTTGTAGATAAACAAAACAATCTCAAAAAATTAAATTATAACTCCCATTTGGTTAAATAATAACACAATTAATACAACATAGAGCAAAGGGACAGACCATTCTACAAAAAATACGAAAAACAGGAATTCTAGGTGATATAACGGGACTTTATCTAAACTCTTCTTGACTTGCCTCATTACTGCAGAGCATCACCAGATACTTTAGACTCAAGTTTTTCTGACCCTTGACAAAGATCTTATACCCTCTTGCTCTATTCGAAACTCCCGTTGTTCAGATGTTTGAAATGCCCGTATAGCTTTTTCTGTTTTAGTTGCAGAGTCTCTATGACCAATACTCGTTCTTTCTCTTTTCTTTTCAGACACATAAATTTTTGCCAGTCGTCAAGACGATTGATAAGAAGCTCAAGGGAGACACGCGTGACTCCTTTGCCTCATCAATAGACCCTGCCTTATTAATGTTCTATCATCATTTTATGCTCATTATTAATAATTCTTGGAAGCGAACGTTCAATCATCGCATTATGAGAATCTCAGTTTCCAAAATAATAACAGAATATAGTGAACATGTATTTTTACGAAATGTTTGGATCTGATGTGCTACCAAATAAGCTAGGTGATAACCCCGGCGTGACAAGGACTTTTTTTAAATTAAATTTTGCAATATCTCAAAAATAGACACATGAAAACACTTAGAATTAATGCAGTAAAAATTCTTAATAAAAATTCGAAAAAAATGTTTTAAAGGCTCACAATGGATGGACCTCTCCAAGAATGCCACTGCTAGTCTAAATAATTTCTTACTAACATAATCTTACATTAGAAGTTCCCCTTGATGTTGTTGCAATTCCCTTTCTTCTCTCGATGTCTTGAAGCAAACCTTGGCCATTCATCCCTTTGTGTAGTCTAGCGGTCGCTGATTCTTTACTTGCTTACCATTTGCTCAAAACAGCACGGAGCTGAAGGAGTGCTTCCTCTGTCGTCATTTCACTCTTTTTCATTAGTCTGTTGACTCTCCATTATCTCTAGTTACTGATAATTCTTAAAGATTTTCAAGAAATTGTTAAGAACTAAGTACTCTTTTTTCTAAAAAAAAGCATGAATAACAGGAAGTCTATGAGTTGTTACAAATTTAAATATATCTATATTGCACAAACTTTGCCTTGCATTGTTGGTCATGAGATATATATTGTAGATCCTTGCATAGTATTGGTGCATTGCGTGTTGATTACATTGTTGATATCTATGGTTGCACAAATTTTGTCTTGTATTGTTCGTCATGAGATATTTCTCTTTAATATGCCTTGCCATAACCATGAATATGGTTGTTGTTTTTTATCAATAATTGTTATTTTTCGAAATCTGAGGTAGACCAGTGACCTTTCTCATGCTTTGAACGTCAAGTATACAAAATTTCATCAAGATCGGAATAAAACTGTAGATTTATATAAGAAAAAAACAAACCCACCCACAAACCCACAGACATCCATCTTTTTAGCACATTTTCTATATATAGAAATGTGCTTATGTGATCGGTTTGTCCAGCTGTCCCTCCATCCGTCCGTCCGTCCGTCTGTAGACATTCCCACAATTCATTGCGTTGCATGTATTGAATTGCATGTATTGCAATCTCACAATTCATTCAATCATGTCTTGAATTGCTGGAAGAAACGAATTATCCTCGCATTTGGTAAAACGCGTGTTGAGAACATGGGTTCGGTTCTGCGCGTGCTCTAAACGTTAATGAGATGGTGTGCGTGCAGGATGCACGTGTTTGACGATTATTAAAAGGGCAGTTCGGTCCCCAAATCATAAGAATTTTTTTATTCCTAGGGAGCTTAGCATTTATTACGATAACTTGAAAACGAATTAACTTTTTCACAGTCTGTTTTCACCAATCCATTAAAATGGGACAGAGTACGCAAAAGTACGAACGTGAGATAGCAGGAATAAGTAAGTGCTCTAATAGCACGTGCTTTAATGGTACCATTATGATACCCTTTTAAACATTTCCTATAACAAGATATGGCATGTAATATATCAAACAAATTGTCACAACATATCATGAACGAATATAAAAGAGTAACTAGTGATAGCAAGTATCGGTCCAATGGCACGTGTACGTGCAAGGATGTCTCATGAATGAATATAACGGTATATAGTGATGTCTGAATTGTTTAGTAGTACGTGTTTTAATGGTACCAATTGGTACCATTGGAACTTTCAATGCTAAGATATGGCATGTAATATATCAAACGTTATTCTTCATACACTTAAAAAAATAAAAGTTCTTTAATTTGTAAGATTTCTCACATAATGTTAAACGAAGTGAGCCTCAATTGCTGAAGCGTGATGTGTAAGCATCTATTAGATTTTCATATTAAATTACTAAAGTCTTATTGAAGCAAGCGATTAACTACTATTAAATTAATTAGTAAGCCTAAGAGTACTATACTCTTGATTCAAATAAGCTATGGATAACAAAAGATCTAATAACGCGTAAGGAGTTGGTTGATATATTACCCGCCATATCTTAGCATTAAAAGTTCTATAAATTCTGTATTGTACCATTAGGGCACGTGCTACAAAACCAATTGCCACTATCGTTATTTACTCGTTATATTCTCTCATGGCAAGTTGTTACGAGTTGTTTGATATATTACATGCCATTTCTTAGCATTGAAAGTTCCAATGGTACCATATGGTTTCATAGGGCACCATTAGGGCACGTGCTAGTAAACCAATAACCATTATCATTATTTTCTCGTGATATTCACTCATGGCACCTTGTTATGAGTCGTTTGATCTATTACATGCCATATCTTAGCATTGAAAGTTCCAATGGTACCAATTGGTACCATTAAAACACGTACTACTAAACAATTCAGACATCACTCTCCATTTACCTTTCATTCTTCAAGTTTATTCTTTTAAATTCTCTCTATACGTTAGCCGATTTAAATAGTAATTTACAATTTAGTTTTCATATTTATTTATTTACTCTCAAGTGTTTTAAAATGTTGGTTAATTCTATATATCCATAACAAGAAAATGTGCTCCCTTTATCCGCTTTGGAGGTAAAATCATTCTTGTTATATATAGCTGTTACAAAAATGGATGTCGAAGCGCCGTAGAAGCCCGAAACCGAAAGTGCCCGTTAGGCTTCGCGGCAGAGCTTCGGCGCGAGACTTAAAGAAGAGAGACAGAAGGGAAGGTTTCAAGACAACGATCGAGACGTACGGAAAGGAGCGGAGCGCTCGGAAAAGCAGTAGCCAGCGTCCATGGCATCGTTCCCCGTGGCATTGAAAGGAATTCGACGGTTACGAACGTCGGGAGCGACGGCTACGAACGTCGGGAGCGACGGCGTTGGAACGAACGCACGGCGGGAGCCGAGAGACTGCGTCAAACTAGCGAGCGAGCCAGCGAGCGGCGTCGAACCGGCAAAATTTTCCCGAGCGCACACTGCCGAACGCATTTTGAATGCATCGCATAGGTTTCCGCCCACGATACGAATCAGCCACTGTCGCAGTTTGACGAGGATTGAAATAGATACATGGACAGAGCGGAGCCACGTCGAAGAAGGTCTACACGTTTTGGAACTGTCAAAATATAAAGTTGCAGGTATTTTTCCTTCAAGCGTCTATGCTTACTTACGGGACGGAGTTGGGAAAGCAATTGAAAGAGGCGGCAGCTATTTCAAGCGCCGTTGAATTATCGAGAAATACGAATTGTTCAATTGTATTTTTCAGTGTGAATTCTCCCGGGGTTTGCGTTCTTAAGCATATTTTCTAGCCTGGCAACTCTGACTCTGTTGGTGTTATTTCTCCCATTAAAATTTTTGTGAACATAATACGAAGTAACGTTTGACATATTAACTCGTATGCTTCGTTTTCTTTACTTTCTAGTATCAGAGAAGGTCTTTACCCGGCTATGGTGATTTGAAGCTATAACCTAAATCTCCATTCATCGAATTTTTAATGACAAATTATAATTCAGACTTTGTGACTCTCGTACTGTCAATGCTACGTGGTGAATCACATAGTGATGTGCATTGTTACTGCCAGAGTTTTTGAAACCCAGGTGCTTTAATGCAAAGGGTATTAGAACACGAACTTTTTGAACACATAAACTGTGTCGTTAGCTAAATAAATGAAAGTGCTATTATTCTAGGCCTAAAATTTCTTTGTTAAGCCAATATCCATTTTTGTAACAGGTTTTGGATTTTACCTTTAATTCTCTACGGCCTGTTTTTCTTTCAAGCCAGGTTTAATTTGTTGGATATATTTTTCTAAACATTTATACTTTATTGTGCGTATGTTGCTTTTTGTATTGTAATTCTTACCGAAATTTTTATCGCACGTTGCCCATGAGTGGCCATTGTTACCCTTTCAAGAAAAGGACGAAATGTCAATAATATAAGTAGTTAATAGATATTATTGAAATATTTATCCTTGGGTTAAGTTTCGTTTCCCGTAAAATTTTTACCGAACGGTTTTACCGTTCAGCTACTCCGCAGTTGAGTTTATTAATTTTACGCTTTGAAACGTGCCTACAAATTGTAACGTCATTGTATTTAATTATCAATTTTTGTCGCACGTTGAAATCCAGTTTTTTTTTTGATTTCTATTGTTACCCTTTAAAATAAAGGATGATGTTGTAATTATTTATGGTTAATTACTTTCATAGTTTCCAAAGTAATCTATTTCTTGGTTCTCTTTCTTCAAGTAATATTATTATTTGTTTACAATTAGTGTGCAAATAAAACTAATTTATATTTTTACACGTACGCTACTACAATGAGTGTCTTATTTAAAAATTCCACTGCGCCAGATTTCTGACCGTGACAATAGCAGAGTTACCCGGCGTTACCCGGGATAATTACACTAGTAGGTAAAGAGAACAATTTCAAAAAATTAAATTATAACTCCCAATAGGGAGTGCAAGTGACAACGTCACAACTGACGTCATTTGCGCGATGAACGGGCCGAGAGCCTAGGAAATGGGATCGCTGGTTCCAAACATTGGAACCACGCAATATACGTATTAGTAACGTTGAAACGGGCGGCCAGTAAAAAGGAGTCTCTATGACCAATACTCGTTCTTTCTCTTTTCTTTTCAGACACTTAAATTTTTCCCGGTCGTCTGGACGTTGAATAGGGAGCACACGTGACTCCTTTGCCTCATCAATAGAAGCTGCCACATTAATGTTCTGTCACTGCATAATCACTTTATGCTCATTATGTAATAATTCTCGGAAACAAACGTTCAGTCATCGCATTATCAGATTCTCAGTTTCCAAAATATACACATTCCCACAGAATATAGTCAAAATGTATTTTAAACAAATGTTTGGATCTTCTGTGCTACCAGATATACTAGGTGAAAACCCTAGCGTGGCTCGGACTTTTTTTTTGGATTAAAATTTGAAATATCTTAAAAATAAACACATGAAAACTCTTAGAATTAATACAGTAAAAATTCCTAATGAAAATTTGAAAACTATTTATTAAAGGCTCACAATGGATGGATCTCTCCAAGGATGCCACTGGTAGTCTAGCTAATTTCTTACTCACGTAATCTTACTTTAGATGTACACTTTATATTGTTGCAATTACCCTTTATTCTATCGATGTGTTGATACAAAACTTGGCCATTCATCACTTTGTGCATTTGCTCAGTACAGCACGGAGCAAAAGGAGTGCTTCCTCTATCGTCTCTCCACTCTTTCTCAACCGTCTGCTAACTATCCATTATCTTCAAATACTGATCATTTTTAAAGATTTTGAAGAAATTGTTAATTACTATGTACTCACTTTTCTAAGAAAAGCCTGAATAAAATGAATTTTATGCATTGTTAAAAATTGAAATATATCTGTATTGTACAAAATCTGCCTTGATTTGATGGTCATGAGATATATATTGTCGGTCTGTGCAGAGTGTTTGTGAATTACGTGTCGATAACATTGTTATGTATTGTTGCACAAATTTTGCCTTGCATTGTTGGTCATAGGATATTTCTCATTAATATACTCTGCCATAACCACGAATAGCGAATTTTTATCGATAACTAGAAGAGGTACCGGCGTTGCCCGGGATAATTACACTTGCACAAACTTTTCCTTTCATTGTTAGTCATGAGATATTGATTGTTGGTGCATTGCGTGTTGATACCATTGTTGATACCTATTGTTGTACCTATTGCATTGTTGGTCATGAGATATTTCTCATTATTATGCCTTGCCATAACCATGAATATCGATTTTTTATCGATATTTATTATTTTTCCGAAATCTGAGGTAGACAGTGACCTTCCTCATGCTTTGAAGGTCATGTATGCGAAATTTTATCAAGATCGGAATAAAACTGTAGATTTGTATAAAAAACGTACAGACAGACCCACCCACCCACAAACATCCTTCTTTATATATATAGAAGACTAGCAAAGGTACCCGGCGTTGCCCGGGATAATTACTTAGATGTAAACAGAACAATCTCAAAAAATTAAATTAAATTTTGCAATATCTTAAAAATAAACACATGAAAATGCTTAGAGGACACATGAAAAATTCTTAATGAAAATTCGAAAAAAATCTTTTTAAAGGCTCACAATGGCTGGACCTCTCCAAGGATGCCACTGCTATTTTAAATAATTTCTTACTCACGTAATCTTACCTTAGATGTATACTTAGTGTTGTTGCAATTTCCACTCTTCTCTCGATGTGTTGAAGCAAAATTTGGCCATTCATCACTTTGTGCAGTCTAGCGGTCGCGGATTCTTCTATTTACTTGCTTCCCATTTGCTCAATACATCACGGAGCTAAAGGAGTGCTTCCTCTGTCGTCTTTCCACTCTTTCTCAATAGTCTGCTAACTCTCCATTATCTCCATTTACTGATCATTTTTAAAGATTTTCAAGAAATTGTTAAGTACTAAAAACTCTCTTTTCTAAGAAAAGCCTGAATAACAGGAATTCTATGCATTGTTACAAATTGAAACTTATCCATATTGCATCATCATTTTATGTTCATTGTTATAATTCTTGGAAAGATTGCTTTAACATTACATCATCATTCTGTGCTCATTGTTATTGGTGAATTGCGTGTTGAAACCATTGTTGATACCTATTGTTGCACAAACTTTTATTTGCATTGTTGGTCATAAGATATATATTGTTGATCCATGCAGAGTGTTTGTGAATTGCGTATTGATACCATTGTTGCAAAAACTTTGTCTTGCATTATTGGTCATGCGATATTTCTCATTAATATGCCCTGCCATAACCATGAATATCGATTTTTTATCAATAATTATTATTTTTCCTAAATCTGAAGTAGACAGTGACCTTCCTCATGCTTTGAAGGTTATGTATGCGAAATTTCATCAAGATCGGAATAAAACTGTAGATTTGTATAAAAAACATACAAACACACAAACAGACCCACAAACATCCTTCTTTATATATATAGATTAAGATTATTATTATTTTTCCGAAATCTGAGGTAGACAGTGACATTTCTCATGCTTTGAAGGTCAAGAATAAAAAGTATAAAAAGTAAACAAACCCACAAACAAACCCACAAACAAACATCCTTCTTTATATTTATAAACTACCAGAGGTACCCGGCGTTGCCCGGTAAATTACTTTTGTTTCGAATGCTCGTATAGCTTTTTCTCTTTTTGTTGCAGAGTTTCTCTGACCAATAATCGTTCGTCCTCCTTTCTCTCCAGGCAAATAAATTTTTCCAGTCATCTGGACATTTGATAGGAAGCTCAAGGGAGACACGCGTGATTCCTTTGCCTCATCAATAGACGCTGCCTTATTAATGTTCTATCATTGCATCATCATTTTATGCTCATTATTAATAATCCTTGGAAACGAAAGTTCAGTCATGGCATTATCAACATCTCAGTTTCCAAAATATACACATTCCCACAGAATATACTCAAAATATATTTTTATTACATGTTTGGATCTGCTGTGCTACCAAATAAGCTAGGAGATAACCTCGGGCGTGGCTGGGACTATTTTTATAATTAAATTTTGAAATATCTCAAAAATAAACGCATGAAAACGCTTAGAATTATTACAGTAAATGAAAATTCGGAAAAAAAATTTTAATGCTTACAATAGATGGACCTCTCCATGTGTGCCGCGACAAGCCTAAATAATTTCTTACTCACGCAATCTTATTTTAGATATATTCTTGTTGTTGTTGCAATTCCCATTCTTCTCTCGATGTCTTGAAACAAAACTTGGCCTTTCACTATTTTGTGTATTCTAGCAGTCGCTGATTTTTCTATTTACTTGCTTACCATTTGCTCAGGAAGAGTGCTTCCTCTGTCGTCATCCACTCTTTCTTAATAGTCTGCTAACTTTCTATTATCTCCAGTTAGTGATAATTTTTAAAGTTTTCTAGACATTGTTAATTATTAAGAACTCTCTTTTTTAAGAAAAGCCTGAATAACAGGAATTCTATGCATTGTTACAAATTAAAACTTATATATATTGCACAAACTTTTCCTTGCATTGTTGATCATGAGATATATATTGTTGGTCCGTGCAGAGTGCTTGTGAATTGCGTGCTGATACCACTGCTGATAAGTTTTGTTGCACAAACTTTCCCTTGCATTGTTGGTCATGAGAAATTTGTCATTAATATGCCTTGTAATAACCATGTACATCGATTTTTTATCAATAATTGTTACTTTTCATAATCTGAGGTAGACAGTGACCTTCCTTTTGCAAGATCGGAATAAAATTGTAAATTTGTATAAGAAACAAACAAACAAACAAACCCACCCACAAACCTATCTACAAACCCACAAATATCTTTCTTTATACAGGGGTTTTCATAATTGGTGTCCCGTCTTTAGGTCCAAATAACGACTCAAGGGAAACAGATTGGGGGAAAATGAATATTGATTATTTGGTTTTAATATCCCCTAATTCAGAATAAAAATATTTCGCGTCCCGGAGGGTGAAGGGGTAAATTTTGAAACTTTTAATTTTGTAGGGGTAGGAGTTAGACCCCATTTGTTATTTAGAAAGTTGGTAAATATGTGGTCTAACCCCATATTTATCCCATGTAAAATGTGGGTTTAGCAAAAAACCCGGTGAAAATCTCATCCCCTGCCCTCTATCGAGTGGTTAAAGTGTGGCTAGATAATGTATACAAAAAACATTTCCTATTTCCCATGTACAGTTTTCAAATTTCAAAATGTTTTTCTTGGGGGGAAAAGCCTGGTCGAATTTATTAGCTTTTCAGGGTAACGACTCATTCATTCTCATTAATTTTCCAGATGTAGGCCCTACTGTTTTCTAATAAGTATGGTTTTTGTCCACATCGACTAGCCATACTTTTCACTTTACCCACTCGATAAAGGGGGCAGGGGGTGAGATTTTTTCACCGGGTTTTTTGCTAAACCCACATTTTACATGATGCTCTACAACTTTCTAAATAACACATGGAGTCTAACTCCTACCCCTACAAAATTAAAATTTTCAAAATTTACCCCTTCATCCCCAGGGAAGCGAAATATTCTTATTCGCAATTAGTGGACATCAAAACCAAATAATTAATATTCATTTTCTCCCCACCTGTTTCCTTTGAGCCGTTATTTGGACCTAAAGACGGGACACCAATTATGAAACACCCTGTGTATACATAGATAGATAGATGATTGTCACAATGACTTACAATTGCTTAGATGTTATGGAAAATAGAAGGGATGTGTAACAGACAAAGAATACGAGACAACGATATGAATTAGAATGTTAGAAGGGTATCTTTAATATACGCCAATGTAACGAGCAGTGTTGCCAACTTAGATTTAATTTCATTACTACAATTTAGAACTCCGGAGGTGATACGCGGTCTCAGGCACTGCATCATTACATTTTCGTGAGTATCTTTTCATGAAAGAAACAAATAACCACTTCTGTGTGCCGCTACAAGCCTAAATAATTCTTGTAGAGGCATCCGGTGTTGCCCGGGATATTTATAGTTGTATGTAAACAGAACAGCCTCAAGAAGTTAAATAATAATACAAAATTGTTTTCAGTTAATTTTACATTTTTCTGCTGTTGACGAAGCTGCCTTTGTTCAGATGCTTCCAACGCTCGGAGAACTTTTTGTTTTCTCTGACCAATACTCAACAGTAACTTCACCGAAGACACACTCTACTCGAATGATAATGGTTGCACATGACAGTATGTGTCTCTTTGCTCTGCAATTCCAACAAACCTGAGTAGTTTACTCACTACTTGGTAATCTGTTGAAAGAATTTGCACTCTGCTCTAGATGGTTTGACGCAAAACTTTGGCTTTCATCCCTTAGTGTGGTCTAGCAATCGTAGTTTCCTGAGTTATCACATTTGCATCGTCGACGGCTGCATAGGAACTTCGATAATGACTGGGTTACTTACCACTTGATCAGTTTCTCAATAGTCTGCTAACTCTCCATTATCTAAAGTTACTGTTCATTTTTAAATAATTTCAAGAAACTGTTATGTCTAAGAACTATCAATTCCAAGAAAACCCAAATCACAAAAATTCTGTCATGTTACAAATCAATTTTGGTGATAATTCGCAGAAGTGGAATGAATCTTCATTTTATGGCTTAATCAACGTTAATTATATGCACAAACTTTGCTCCTCGATGATGCCATTCTTGAATAATGGTTTTGCGTGATGTTACCATTGTTGATGCAAACTTTGCGTTGCATTGTTTGTCATGCGATACCTCTTATTAGTATGCTTTGTCATAACCATGAATATCGATTTTTTATTGATAATCTTAAATTTTTTGAAATCTGAGGTAGACATTGACCCTCCTCATGCTTTGAAGATCATGTGTGGAAAGTTTCATCAAGATTGGAATAAAATTGTAGATTTCTACTAAATACCAACAAACAAAAATTGTTTTATTATATACAGGGTGCCCAAAGAGTCTCGTAACATGGCAGATATATCAAAGCTGTCAGGTAGGCGAGATCTGATGAGTGCGGTTTATAGGTAATAGGGAGGTTTCTAACACATTTGAACTGCAGTGAAGCACACCACAGCCAACCTGGTCAGCCCAACCTGTTCTTGGGTGACTCTTAATCGCCCATTTTCTCAAAATCTTTCAAGGGGAAGGGTGTGATTAAAAATATTGTTTTTAGACTAATGTGGTGTCTCTACAGGGTAGCATTCGGAAATTTTTCTCCATCTTTAATAGTTTTCGAGCTAGCAAATTCATGACCTTAAATGTGAGGGCCAAAGTCAAATTTTAGTGCGGCAATGAATTCTCCACCCCCCTATTACTTATAAACCACACTCATCAGATCTCGCTTCTCTGGCAGCTTTGAGATACCTGCCTTGTTACCAGATTTTTTGGACATCCTGAATATAGAAGAAAAAGTTTATGGAACCATCTAAAACTCTGTGTCTGAATCCGTGATTGCGTGCATATTGTTGGATATAACAGAACATGCGGTAATAGGGACCTCGCCCCACCAACCTCTAGTTAATTTCCAACATACTTTTAGTTCACAAATATTTTCCTATAAGAAACTTTTATTCGAAAACAAATATTTGGAGAAATCCCGATTGGTCCAAATTCCGATTGGTCCAATTTCCGATTGGTCCAATTTCCGATTGGTCCAAATACCGATCGGTCCAAATGCCGATTGGTCTAAATACCGATTGGCCTAATTCCCGATTGGTCTAATTCCCGATTGGTCTAAAAAGAGACTAAAATGACTGAAAAATTTCCACTGAAAACGAGAAAATTAACTTGAATTATTCAAAACATTTTTCCTTTAAGGAAATAAAATACATAGTGAATGTTTATAGTTTACAGAAGTATTCAGAGCACTCTTTGCACAATTACAATGTTGATGTAAATGTGATCCTTGGATAAATACGAGGGTTTTAAAAAATGGAAGTTTTTTCAAGAAGGTCTATAAATGAAAATAAAAGAAACTCTATTCAATGCATTTTTTATGAAATATTTCTGAATTAATTATTCTTGAGCATCCCCCCCCCCCTGGTTTCTATCTGATTTTTTTAATCTGAATTTACTGAAGTTTTTTTTTTTTTTGTAAAAGGGGAGGGGGTCTGTTTAATTTCCTTTCTAATATTAATTTACCGAATTAATTAACTGGCGATCGCGTTGGCAATACAATTTTTTGATGTCATAGTTTAAACTTATAATGCATTTAAAAAAAACCTACACATTAAATAACCAATTCTATTGTTTATATATTTATTTGCTTATTTATTTATTTATTTATTTATTTATTTATTTATTACTACTACGCATTTCCATAATTGTCGTGTATCCGGGATAATACAATAGAGAGTTAGTTTTTTTTCGTTACGAGAAATTTTTCGTACGAAAACGAAAAAATTTGACGTCACTTCCTTTAAAGTTACGAAAAAAATTCTCGAAAAAATTTTTCGATCTCGTTGGCAAATGTCGTTTGCGTAACGAGATCCTTGTTCATGCGCAGTTTGTGCATAGCGAGAACATCCGGCCAAAAATCCTCCATCTTAGTTCTCTCGCTTAGTCGAGTGCCTGTTTGTGCCTTGTTATCCGCCAAAATGAGTCAGTTAGCAACCAGTTATCACCCTCAATGATCTATTTATGGAAAATAGAATCCCTCTGAGTACTGTTTAATTCGCCTAGAGTAATACAGTTGAATTTAGCGTACTTGCTTTATTTCCTAACGTTAAAAAAATATTCCCTTTCTGACACTAGATAACGCAACTTGTACCCTAGTATTATATCTCGTTCGTTGTTTCGATTCGCATTCGATACGAAAAAAAAACTAGGGGGTCGGCTTTCTAGTTCTCGAGTCCACCTGGTCGTGGGTTCGAATCCCGCCGTGCGCATGGATGTTTGTGTTTGTCCCGGGCTGCGTACAGATATAACTTGTGTAAAAAACGCAAAATGACCTTAGTAGTCGACGCCAAAATTTCTAATAAACCAACCAACATTACCTACGGTAGGGACAATTTCGGGCTTATTATTGGCAGAAATATGAATAACAATACCCTACCGAAGGTGATGTAACAATGTATGACGTTTTCGCGCTCAGGCTTTGAGTAGAGGTGGTGTTGGATAATATGACAGTAAATTTAAATGATAAATAAAAAATTAAGCCAATGCCTATAATCAACAATGGCTTAGTCAGAGCGTCGGCACGATCCTTTTTTCTCCTTTTTTTTTAATTCGTCTTCAGTGGAAATTTTTTAGTCATTCAGTCATTTTAGTCTCCTTTTAGACCAATCGGGAATTTGGACAAATTGGGAATTGGGCCAATTGGGATTTAGACCAATCGTCATTAGACCAATCGTCCTGGACCGGTTTGCTTTAGACTATTTAAATACGTGACGTGCGGCCCAATTAGTTATTTCCCTTAAGGATGTTCTAGTTAAACTGTAAATTTGGTCCGATAAAAACTTGCTTCGGGTTAGCACTGAGAAAACCAAGGCCATTGTATTTTACCACGCAATAAGCGAGACAACCCTATTACTTTTTTAGTACACTATGATAACAATCTTCTATCAATAGTCAAAGGCTTTCAAGTATTTGGGAATTGTACTCTCCCACGATCTTTCTTCGGAAGCGCATATTGATACGTTATTATCTATCTTAAATAGGACACAAGGTCTCATCACTAGATTACGTTTTATGCCTCCCCGAAATTCTATTACGTTTGTACTACGCGTGGATCCATTCTTCTTACTGTGTCATGTATTATTATATTCTGGGGTTCATCTACTTCTTGGAATCTTACACAAATTTTAAAATTACAAAAATGGTTTCTTGGGACTGTTTTTGGGCTCTCGAAATCTGTTTCCGTTAGATCATATTTTACTGAATTGCGCTTTTTCATTGTCTACAGTTGTATTTTACCCGTACATATGCTTTTATGTACAAAGTGGTTTCAATCCCATTTCTGTTGGTCACCAATAGAAATATTCATCGCTATCCTGCCAGTTTGTTTTTTTTACCTTCTATAAATCTTCCATTAACGAAACATAATTATCGTAGAAGATGTCTTTCTTATGCGGGTATCAAGTGTTGGTCCTGCTTTCCTTCCATTTTGCGTGCGGAATCTTCCATTCCAAGGTTCTATAAGTTATTAAATCGCTATGTTATATACTCTATCCCTGGGTTACGTGTCAATTCGTCGAGCGTCAATTCGTCAAGCGTCAGTTCGTCGGCGTCAATTCGTCGAGCGTCATTTCGTTGAGAGTGTCAGTTGGTCGTGCGGTTAGTTCGTCGGAGGTCAATTCGTCGAGCGTCATTTCGTTGAGAGTGTCAGTTGGTCGGGCGGTCAATTTGTCGGAGGTCAATTAGTCGAATGTCAATTCGTCGACCGTGTCAGTTGGTCGGGCGGTAAATTTGTCGAAGACAAATTCGTCGGGTGTTTCAGTTATGAAATTAATAACTGTATAAAATTAATTATCGGACAAATTGAGTACATACAGGAAATTATCTTATTATTAAGTAAAAAATTTCATTAAGTTATTAATTTCATTCTGAAAATGAAAGATACTGAAGCTGTATAAATAGTTTGGGACATATGTCATCAACAAGATTAGATGTATTGTGGCTACTATATCACATTGCTTACAAAAGCTGTATATAGATACGGAGTTTTAACAGTAACGGTATTTATGGTTTACCTTTCAAGTAAATAAATTAGTAACAAAAATTTTTTTCGTTAATGAATTTTATGAAAGTTTTTCCGACCATTTATTTATTATCTCGACCAACTGAAACACCCGACGAATTTGTCTCCGACAAATTGACCGCCCGACCAACTGACACGGTCGGCGAATTGACATTCGACTAATTGATCTCCGACAAATTGACCGCCCGACCAACTGACACTCTCAACGAAATGACGCTGGACGAATTGACCTTCGACGAACTAACCCCGCGACCAACTGACACTCTCAACGAAATGACGCTCGACGAATTGATGCCGACGAACTGACGCTCAACGAATTGACCATCAACAAACTGACCTGATACCCTATCCCTGATATTCGACTTTAGTTTTTATTTTTTTTGTATTTTCGTTTTGTTTGATGTATTTATTGGTGTATTTTTTTTGTTTTTTTATTGTTTGTTTTTTGTGTGACTTTGAACTCCAGGGGCCCCACCTGTCTGTCTATGACCATACCGGATCTCTTGGGGCGCTAATCTTTAATTGTAATTAAATTAAAAAATTAAAAAAGAAAATGTCCACGATATGAAAAATTTCAAATTAAAAATATTTTACAGCAGTTTTGTTTTTAAATTTTTATCTTTATAGGATAAAATTTTTTACATTGGTATGAATGAATCAGTGAGAAATAAAAGAAATACATGCCAAAAAACTGAGTTATCTGTACATTGTTCGTACTAACAAGGGGACCCTACGGATATGGTTGAAATTTCAGGAGGCCAGTCTACAACAGTAATATACCTTCTGTGTAAAAGGATGAGCCAATGGCCTATCGTTTCGGAGAAAAAAAATAAAATATTTTGCATTTATTAATGTAGTATTAGATAAGCCAAATAAGAAGAAAGGTATAAAACAAAACGGCGGTGGCGCAGTGGTTAACATCAGATTCTACGAATTTATTGGTCCAGATAAGATTCCTTTCGTATTGAATTATTTTAATTTTTTTCATTCTTTTTCCATTATTTTCCCATTATTTTTTTCATTTTTTCCCATTAGTATTCCCTTCTTTCAATTTTTTTGTGTTTTTCACCATTATTTATTTGCCCTTTGCATAATAACATTCACATATATAATCAAAATTTTGTCAATGTTGTACAATATTCTCAATATTGAAAAATTTTGTACAATATTTTCACGGATGGTCATTGGCGATTCGTGATTTGGTAGTGACGATTGGGCATAGACCGTCGATAGTGTGAATAGATCTTTATAGTTTCCTTTTTATTTCATATGCCACGGCAATGACCGTCCGTGAAAATATTGTATAACTCATTTTGCTTTTTTTTTTTTTTTTTTTACTGTGACGTTGCTTTATGCACACTACCCTACCAAAAGTGATGGGACAACAGTGAAAATGGGATATTCCATTGCAATTTCACTGTTGGCATTCTTCCCAACAGAGAGTGTGCAATTGTGAGATGCTGTAAGAATTTCTCAACGAAAAGAGCTTTCAGACTTCCAAAGAGGTACAATTGTTGGGTGCCATCTCGCAGGCAAAATTGTTAGAGACACGTCAACCCCACTAAACATCCCTAAATCGACCGGTCACAACGTCATCCGGGTATGGAAAGAGAAAGGCACCACAAGTGTTCCGCCTAGGACTGGAAGACCCAATATCATGTCGGCCAGAAACTAAAGGGTTCTTCGTAAGGTGGTCACTGCAAATCGTCACACAACGCTTGATGGACTGACAAGGTCGTTCATAGAGTCGACGTGAATAACTGTGAGCACCGTGACCGTTAGCAGGGAACTGCATGCAATCTTTATTTATGGCAGAGCGGCAGCTCACAAACCTCACATCAGCACCAGCATCGCAGCGAGGAGATTGCAATGGTGCAAAGAGCGACGACATTGGACTCTGGATCAATGGAGAATGGTTGAATGGAGTGATGAGTCCCGCTACACCATCTGGTAATCGGATGGACGGGTTGGGTATGGCGAACTCCCTGCGAACATTATCTGTCAAGCTGTGTTGTGCCCACGGTGAAGTTCGGCGGAGGGTCGGTGATAGTGTGGGGGTACTTTTTATTATAAGGGTTGGGTGCAATCATTTCCGAGGACGGACATCTAAACCCAGAGATTTACCAAGACATTTTGGACAACGCAGCACTCCCATCTCTCTGCCAGCACTTTGCAGATAGATGACCCTTTTCTGTTTCAGCACGATAACGCACCTTGCCATAAAGCTAGGGCTCTAGGCACGTGGCTTGCTGAACAGGGGGTTCGAGAGCTTGATTGGCCTGCACAGAGCACCGACCTGAACCGCATCGAACATCTGTGGGACGTGTTGAAACGTCTATTGCGCGCATGTGCGGAACGCCCGTCATTCGTGACCAAACTGTCGAAGACACTTATGGTAGTATGGCGAAAATTATCTGTCAAAACGTATGAAAAACTTGTGGACAGTATGCCTCAGAGAATAGAAGCTGGGATAGCAGCAAAAGGTGGACCAACAAGATATTAAATATGTATATTATTAAGTGTTTCTATTAAAGTCATGGTGTCCCGTGACTTTTGATAGGTTAGTGTATGCGAATGATTTTATACTAAGTGCAAACAAATAATAATAATTGCGAAAAAAATAAAAAAAAATGGAAAAAATGGGAAAAAATAAAAAAAATGAAAAAAATGTCAATACTACTAAAAAAGAATTGAACACAGAGCGCAGTAAATCCACAGAACCTAATGTTAACCACTGCGCTATCGCTGTTAAATTGTATAGAGGATTCTCAAGAAATACGTCACGCTCTGGGGGGGGGGGGTATGAAAAGTGTGACAGAGCGTGACATGGGGGGAGAGGGGAGTTTCCATAAATGTGATGTCGCAGCCAACCCTTTCAAATTCTGAAATTTTAAATTCAATTTTTTCATGTTACTTTTTTTTTTGTTATTTCATTTGGGTCTGCCATTTTGTGAAGATGAGTCAGTTAAGGCCTCTGCGCATTTAACAAAATTTTGGCGATTTTTGTCGCAGCGGCTCTTTAACAAAAGAAGGGTTTAACTAAAGAATTGTTGAATACAGTATAATGGAAAGCATTCCTGGAAATATCGCGGATGTCGCTCGACACTGCAGAGCCGCGACAGGCAGGTGTTTAGCCCGAGGCACAGAAGGGGTTAATTTTCTATTTATAAGCCATTGTATTCCACTCCTATAACCCTCGTATTGTCAAGAAGTCGCTGCGACAATACTCGCCAATGTGTTCTACTTCTTGTATTTGCACCTTGACACTTGATTGGCCAATTCAGTAAATTCTGTCCCTATGATAAAATTTCTTCACCCTTTGTCACCTTTATTTCATTTGTCATTTACCCAGCCAAAACCACAAAGACACATGTTTTTTTGTTTTTTTAAGTTATTAGAGTTTTCCAAAGAAAAGAGATTCCATTACAAATAATTTAGAAAAAAAGAGTGAAAGCTATAAATTAGAAAGGTAAGAGGCAATTTTCTCGTTTATTTTAATAGGATTAAAAACAAAAAATATGCACAGGGGACTAGCATTTGGAAAAAAGTGAGTACATAATCAAAATAATGGAACTAAAGATGGGGGGAAAAAGGAAAAACGAGTTAAGGGAAATTAAAATGGGAGAGTTGGAAATCTTGGTGAAATACGATAAACTACAATACCATCAGAATTTCCCATTTGCAGCAGGTTATACCATACGTACTGTAATTTTTGGTCATAATCATTCAAATCTCCACATTCATTTCATCCGAAGATTATTTTGTCACATAGTCAACTTGACATATTCAACTCGTCCAAAAACCATTTTGGCATTTAGAATGCTGTGCTTCAAAAGAATCGTATATAGGATGCTAATGAAAGAGGTCAAAGGAGCAAATTAAATAATATAATGTATGTTCTATAAGTGCAACGATTATCTATACACTTACTCACCAAAAGTCATGGTACACCCTTCCAATCAGGTTCCTTGATCGTAATGAAACAGATCCCGCTGCTTCCGGTCTCGGAATACAGGTGCACAGGACTCCTTGATATCACACAATCATTGTAAGCAAAACTAGCTGCAGAAATGGCAGCACACCGAGACCTATCCGCATTTGAACGGGGATGAATGTTGGTGCCAGAAGGATGGGTGCCTCAATATCGGATGTAACCAACGCCCTGCAATTTTCCCGCACAACCGTTGAAAGGGCCCATCGAGAGTACACCCAGCGAGGGGTTACAACCCATGTCGGACAGCGGACGGGCCACCCATGCCTTATTGATGCCAGTGGTGTTCGCCGGGTCACCCAGCTTGCAACTGCGACAGCGGGCCAAATCACCATGCGGTACAACCAGGGACATCCTACAACTGTGTCCGTGACGACAATTTGGCGAACCATGGCAGCTGCAGGCTTTGGGAGCAGGAGGCCACGATAGGTGCCACTCTTGACAGCTGCACATCGTCGGCAACGCCTAGCCTGGTTTAACCAACATCGACATTAGAGCGCTGAGGACTGGCGAAGGGTTGCCTGGCCCGACAAGTCACGGTTTAACCTGTATTGGGCCGATGGTGGTGTCTGTGTCTGGCGTAGGCCACACGAAGCCATGGACCTCGCTTGTCAGGTGGAAACTACTCAAGCAGGTGGAGGCGCCATACTTCTCGTGGTATGCAATGGGTCCATTGGTGCATCTGAAATTCACCATGCGTGCTACTTCCTACGTCGATCTGCTTGGAGACCACCTGCACCTCTTCATGAACTGTTTTTATCCCGCGGGCGACGGCATCTTCCAGCAAGATAATGTGCCTCCACAAACACAGCCCTTGTGACAAGGCAGTGGCTAGAGAAACATGATACCGACTTCACGACAATGATTTGGCCTCCACGTTCCCCAGATTGCAATCCCATTGAACATTTGTGGGACGTCATCGAAGGATCTGTCAGGTCGTCACGAACACAACTGGTAATTGCAGCATCATTATGGGGTACAGTGGAGGCGGCCTGACTTGTAATGCCTGTGGATGTGTTCTAGGGATTGGAAGACTCTCTTTCATGATGGGTCGCCGCCGTTATCCGGGCCAGAGGGGGCAAAGTTTGGAGCACATTAATTCTAAAAATCAAAGTTTATCTGTTTAACTCATTGTTTATAGCACTTAAGGCCATATAGATAGGGTGCCACTTTACGTCACATTAAAGTGCGGAGATGTAACTCGGTGAAAATAGAGCAAAAGCACCAAGTTTTCCTATGGAAAACGCACGATGTTCTAAGCGCTTTTTTCCCAAATTTCCTTACATGATATTCAAAACTCGTTCCTGTTCTGTAAGAGGATAATCAAAAGGAACTCTGGATGAGTTTTAATCACTACGAGCCGTCAGGTTCGGGTGCAAAGGGCATAGTCATTCGAAGCATAACAAGAATAATAAAATCTCATCAACTTCACTATAATCAGAAGTAAGATTATTTCTCTTTTTTATAAATTACGATAAAAAATAGAAATTTTTCATCATTATTTCGAACAGCTGAGGTAGGCGAACCATAAAAGAAAACAAACCCTCACAGACCATCTAATGATTTATTCTTTAAGAATTTTCGCCTTAGGAAAGTTAGTCCCAGCCGGCGAACTAGGTAACTGCTCTAACCAAGCCCTAAGGTCATGTAAATAGCGAAATGCTTTCATGGCCGCAGTGGGGCAATTGGTTAGCGCGTTGGCGGTCCGAGCCAAAGGTTCCTGGCTCGATCCCGGGCTGCGGAATTTTCTTTCCTATTTTTCATCAAAAATATAGAAGTTGATTAAAATTCTTTCCCTGACAATCCAATGTAAAATAAACATTTTTCATCATCTCCTTCGACCAGAGAAGACCGGGGACTGGTAGACTCTCTTCCATGACGGGTCGCCGATGTTATCCGGTGTGCCGTGACTTTTGGCGAGTGAGTGTATAATATAACTGGTCCATCATCTATATGGTGAGCTAAATGTGTCGAGTCAACTTAGTGATAGAACAATCCTGGAACAAAGTGAATGCAACGAGCTGAACGAACCTCTAGGAACCATTAAGAAGAGGTGTAAAGTTCATTTCTTTTGTTTGTTAAAGGGGGGAGGGTTGACTTAGAGTGTGACCTCTTTAAAGGGGAGGGGGGTATGAAAAGTGTGACACAACGGAATAAAATATAAGAAAATAAAGTAAATTATTTACCTGATGGGATCTTTTGTAAATGGAAACAGGGGGGGGGGGGGTCTGAAAAGGCCAAAAAGAGCGTACGTATTTCTTGAACGTCCCCATACCTTTCTTCCTATTTGGCTTATCTGGCACTACACTAATAAATGTAAAAATTTTTTTTTTTTCTCCGAAACGAAAGGCCATTGAGTCAAATCCTTTTACACAGAAGTTTATTATTTTTGTACATTGAGATGAGAAAAAATAAACAACTTAGAGCAATAAAACAAAGAATTAAAAAACCATTTTATCAAAAGAATCACGAAATTATTTCTGGATCTTCTTAGGGTCCAATTTTCTTTCCCCTTTCCCTCTGAACTGTCTTTTCTGTTTTCTCATTTGTAAATTCAAGTTATTTCCTTTCCTCATTTGGGGGAGGCCGTGGCCTGGTGGAGTTCCATTGAACACACCAATTCTAGGCGATGATCAGTGACATACGATCTTCACCATCCATATTTATCCAGAGACCCGACTCGTCGGCCTCTGATCATACAGGCCCTGGAAGGATGCCTTGGATTTCATCAAATAAAAGATAAAATCTGATTTTCTTAATTCATATAACTTTCCTTGGATGTAAAACAACATTCTGATGGCTCCAGAGAAGAGTGCCAGTGATCTTCTGCTATTAACTGGTCTTCTTGCCCTGAAAAATTGTTCATCACCGATCTAAGGCTAGTTTAAGAGAATGAATGTTTTTTATAAACATTAACAAAAATACGCATGCGATTATTCCGATGGAAAAAAGACTGATATCTCTTTTCCATTTACAAAAGATCCCATCAGGTAAATAATTTACTTTATTTTCTTATATTTTATTCCGCAGATAAGAAAAATGTTAAAAATAAATACTGATTCATAAGTTTTAACAATTTATTATCAATGTTATTCACATTTAGTATATGAGCAAACAGTGGGTAGTTAATTGTAGAAAAGCAGACTTATAAGGAAAGTACTGTAAAGAGATTTATTTATTTATTTATTTATTTATTCAACCACAGGTTACGCCAAGAAGAGTCGAAAAAGATAAGTAAGATACACCTTAAAATGTATACAATTTAAAATAAATTTAAAATACAAAAAGTACAAATTAAAATAAATCAATGTCAGTTGCCCTGTTATTATACAGATTTTGAATTTTGTACGAGAATGGTGACCGTTGGGATATTTGTTTACACAGTGTCGGCGGACGAAACATCCGGTGTTGAGGACGAGCTCTATTATCCGGAACACTGAAATAAAGTCGCTAAGCAGATTTGGAGCATTCAGCTTTCCAATAACGAGGGCCTTGAGGAACTCAAGATCCCTGAGGTTCTTCAAAGATCGCATTTGTCACGGTCCGTCCGCAAGCAATACAAGACGAGATATGTCTATCTTTCGCGAACGGCCGTGACGTCATATGAGAACGCCCGCCATCATCGGGGAAGAGAGCAAAGGAGCGCTCACCTAGCAAGAAAGAATGGAATGGACGAAAAGCGGAAACGAGAGCAAAGAGGAGAGGAAGTAGGGAAAAAAGAAAGATGGCGACAAGCACGAAAAAGAGAGCACGAATTTGACGAAGTGGGAAGAGATAGAAGGCCGACAAGGAAAAACAGCAGGGAAAAATCAGATTAATGGTAGCCGAGTGAAAAAGGATAGAAATGCACCGATATCTTTCCCTCTACCTAAAGGCGGTTCCTGCTGAAGCTTTGGTATCACTTTCGCTTCAATATAAGGTTGGCTGACGGAGGTACGTCGAATGACGACACGCTAACGAGTTCGGAGACAACTCTAGCGTATGGGATTTTCCCTTGTGGGTTTGGCGGCTTCCTTGCGAGCGACCTCGGAACGGTTCAAGGACTAGAACACTACGGAAATACCAGCGGTTACCGAAAGGGCATTTGAACGGTAAGCGTCCTCATTTTTTGTTTCTTTTTGACTCCGCCATTGCTACGTCGAGCATTGTGGCGTACCTGGTTTTATGTTCAAATGCAAAGCTTCATTTACCGCTGGGTTAGTGTATCTAAATGTTCTATGAATTTCAGCGTTTACCGTATATTGTGAGTTAAGTTTCAAGTGCGGAGAGTGGTTTTGCTAGTGATAGAGTTTGTGCTCGTTTGCACCAAACTTCCAAATGTAAGAGTGTCGTCGCTCAGCAATCGTTATTTCCATAAGTGCATTCAATGAGTATTGGAAGTGTTTAGTGCTTTGTTTACTTAAAGTAATTTTTCTCACAAGTGAACTTATTAAGTGTTAAAAGTGATTTGTGTTTGACGTGCAATTATGGGGTGCTACGACTGTATTGTGTTATAAAAAGTTAAGGTTAAAGAAATTGGTGGATGTGAAAAAAAATTTAACCAGGTGTTAAATTTATAAATCAAATATATTTTTCTTGGAGACTACAGGTTGTAGTTGATGTCCTTAATAAATTATAAGCGTGTTTCTTAAGCATTGCGTATCCCCTTCATTTCTGTAATTTACACCAAACCGTTTCCACTGCACGTGACAACATTCATAAGTAGGATACTTTTGGTTGAGGAACTTTATAAAACGGTTTTGTATTCCTTCTAGCACAACAGATCTAAACTCTGGAATTCCATTCCACATCACAGAGGCATAATCAAGGTGTGGAAGAAAGAACGATTTGTATAATTTCATGAAGTTTGTTGGATGAGTAAAGCTAATCCCATTACGCAGTATGCAGCCGAGTGCTCTCCTGGCTTTCTTTGCGATGTAGTTCACATGATGGCTAAAGGTCAGATGGTCATCAAAAACCACTCCCAGAACTTTTTTTATTGATTGGAGGGAGAGTTGTGAACTGATGCGGTAGTTAAACTCAATTGGTCGAAATCTGCGAGTGAACCTGAGCATCGCACTTTTTGAGGGGTTGATTGACATGCCAATAGTTGAACACCAAGAGTCAATGTTATTGAGATCAAGGCTTTAGAGATTAATAATCATATAGCAATTGATTAACGAATAATGAATAAATATTAATGATTAAAAGTGTTATTTTAATCATGAATAATGATTTACGATTAATTTTATTGAATAATGTAAATGATTAATGATTACTTTTATCGATTAATAGAAACGAATAATGAATAATGATTAATAATTGAATAATATAAATGAATAATGATTAATTATTGGATAATATACATGATTATTTTAAAGAATAATATTGATAATAATGTTTAATTTTTTTAGTATTACTGATTAAAGTTTAAATTTCCTCAACTCTGACTAATTAAATTCTTGAAAAGATTTGGCTCCTACTGAATAGCGTATTCGTTATTATTGCCGTCTGATTCTTTCCGACTTGAATCCAATTTTTAATTGTTACTAATTATTATAGACCTCGAAAAATATGCATTTATTATTAACT
>JAHWFO010091673.1:86664-115654 GCA_023313115.1 Rhysida immarginata
TTCAAGATCTACCTTATTAATCATTTTGAGGAATTATTCATTACTAATGAATTAATCGAATTATGAATTCGTAATTTGTTATGAAAGTTGATGGAATTTAAAAGTCAATGATTACGGTAATATGTTAATCATTAGGCCTAATATTAATCAATAAAATTAACCACTAATCATGAACTCAAATAATTTTCAATCACTAAAGCCTAAGCTTTTTTTTATAAAAAGCTATTCACTTTTCAAGCAAGAAAAACGGGACTAATTACTAGGCCTAAACAAGCAACAATAGAGCGCTAATTGAATGTTTCTTCCAAAAAAAAAAAAAAAAAAAAAAAAGACAAATTTTATAAAATTTTATTTGATGATCATTACATTTAAGCAACTCATAGCTTTCAACCGTCGCATCCAGCATTGACTGTCGTTCTGGAGTTAAAATGTGCTTCCCGTACGAAAACAAGCGTTCGGATGAAGCTCGGGACGGCATTAGGGTGTTGTAGTGAAGAAATACGTTTTTTACTATTTTGTACTACCGTAGACTTTGTAGGGTATGCATGTCATCAGAGAGATAAGCATACATCTCAGTTTTTAAGCTGGCATTGTCGGAAATTGTAAGTTCCGAACCCTTGTAATCGTAAAATTTCTGTCTTGCACCTGCTGCTGATGAGAAAGAATTAGTCGAAGCATGAGCGGTTGGCCTACTATTTTCATCATCTGTCCTAGCTCGCATTTCTTCTGCTTCAGATTTCATCGCTTCAAGCAGCATCTTTTTGGCCATCTTCTTTTTGTGGTCAGGTAACCAGCGTAACTTGTGGGCAGGATGGATTACGGCTCCGATAATATATTTCTTCACTGATGCATCCAGTTTCAGCTCTTTCTCGAAACGCCTTCTCAGGCCCTGAAGGATTACGTCCTTAATCACAGGAATCGTAATGACAGGCTTTTCTTGAATTCGCTCTACGAATTTTACAGCTGTTCTTGCAGAATATCCAGAGCGAATGCCAGCGGTGATAACAGGTCAACGTATTCCTTTAAAATGTCTAAATGTAACGGTGTAAGTACTTTGATTCCTGGAAACTCGTTTCGAAGCTTTGGTAAATGTCTCTCTTGTTCCAGTACTGATTTAACAGCGTCATATAATGAATTCCAGCGTGTGTCGTTGGGCTTCACAAAGCTCTTACCACATATCGCCTTCACAACTTCGTTCTTCTTTGGATAAGAGCATAATTTCCACAAATCGGAGGCAGCTTCCAGAGCGCTTTTTAATTCACCCGCCTGACTTCGATTATTCAGTAATTTTCCAAGGTCTCCAGTAACAATCCGGTTTAGAGTGTGGGCAGTACAACGAAAGTGAGGCGGCAAGCAGTTTCTATCGAAGTCCTTGTCATCTAATTCCAAGTCGATGGCCTCAACATCTTCTTTGTTTGTATCCTCAGGATCGTCTTCGTTAGTAGATTTGGTAGGCATAAAGTCTACATACTCACATCCATATTCTCTGAATGCCTTACAAAAGTTTGAACCTCCGTCCGTAACCACTCCTACAACTTTCTCCTTCGGAATGTCGTAGCGGCCCATCACACTAAGCAGCAAAAATCATTGACTCTGTCGAAGCTGTGAGTCCCACTAAACCTAGTTAGCGCTATGACTAGCGACTGTCGAACAAATATATCTTCCAAGTTAGGCTGAATCCAGTGTAAAGTAGCACCCAAGAAACTTCGTCCTCCTCCAGTCCAGGCATCGGTGGTTATGCAGAAGAATGCGTTTACTTTCACAATGTTCTTTGTTTTGATCACAAAATCTTGTACTCTGAATGCCCAGAATAAAAAAAAGTTAGCCAAAAATTTGCATAAAAGATATGAAAAGTTTGTAGTGATTTTTTTTTATTTACCTATTGCCGATAATTTCACGCAGCGTTTCGTAAGACAGTATCGGAGCTTCTGGATGTCGCATCATCAAACCATTGACCAAACGACGAAAAGATTTCCGTCGAACAGTACACAATGGAGCCATTGCATCAATCACGTAATTTACGATGAAGTCATTTCGTCTTCGATTCTCTGCGTCGATTCGCGTCATTTTGTATGGCAAGCCTTGCTGTGTCGAAGTAGAAGGGGTCTCCGCGGTAAGCCTACATGCTGCGACTCTCTTCTTTCCTCGTTGTGTAGGTACAGCTTTGTATTCCATTAATTTTTGCTTGTGGTCATTATTATCGGTCTCCTATGGTTTGATCAATGAAACCAAGTTATGAATATTTAATTTAAATTTTACAATCAGTATCACTGTAAAAGAAATTTAACCTTACCCGCAAATGACGGAGAAAGTTTGAAGACTGATTAGAGGACCCTTTCACTTCTTTTGAACAAACGACACATTTTGCCCTCACGGATCTTTCAGTGATCTCGATGATTTCAAAGAATGTGCCACCAGTCAAAATTGAACACAACTTAGTCGTGCCTGAGGCCATGATCAAGTCCAGTTCCCTCGTCCACAAGCTTGACCATTAGTAGGCCTAATGTAGGCTCCGGTTTTATATCAAGGCTTTAGTGATTAAAATTATCTGAATCATGAATAATGATTAACGAATAATTTGTGGAAAGCGTGATTCATGCTAATAGAATAACGATTAATTTCACTGAATAATACAACTGATTGATGACTCTTACATATCCTCCACTCTAACAATTCGACTAATGAATAAATCCCCGAAATACTTACTGAATCACAATTTAAATTTTAAGAAGAAACCATTATAACAAAATAGGAGTGTTAGCAATGACAATCAGCTATTAGAATACATACAATTATAATAGGAAAAAATCCCAATTTTTTGGAGCAATTCATAATAAATGCATATAAAATTTATAATTTATACTAATAATTCAAATAGCTGATTGTCATTGCTAACATTACTTAAAATTTAAATTGTTTCCCCTTAAAATTTAAATTGTGATTCAGTAATTATTTGGGGGATTTATTCATTAGTCGAATTGTTAATCAGAGTGGAGGAAATTTAAGAGTCATCATTTTTATTATTTTTACTAGCAAAGGTACCCGGCGTTGCCCGGGATAATTCCACTTGGATGTAAACAGAACAATCTCAAAAAATTAAATTAAATTTTGCAATATCTTAAAAATAAACACATGAAAATGCTTAGAATTAATACAGTAAAAATTCTTAATGAAAATTCGAAAAAAATCTTTTTAAAGGCTCACAATGGCTGGACCTCTCCAAGGATGCCACTGCTATTTTAAATAATTTCTTACTCACGTAATCTTACCTTAGATGTATACTTAGTGTTGTTGCAATTTCCACTCTTCTCTCGATGTGTTGAAGCAGTCTAGCGGTCGCGGATTCTTCTATTTACTTGCTTCCCATTTGCTCAATACATCACGGAGCTAAAGGAGTGCTTTCTCTGTTGTCTTTCCACTCTTTCTCAATAGTTTGCTAACTCTCCATTATCTCCATTTACTGATCATTTTTAAAGATTTTCAAGAAATTGTTAAGTACTAAGAACTCTCTTTTCTAAGAAAAGCCTGAATAACAGGAATTAGTATGCATTGTTACAAATTGAAACTTATCCATATTGCATCATCATTTTATGTTCATTGTTGTAAGTCTTGGAAAGGATTGCCTTATCATTGCATCATCATTTTGAGCTCATTGTTATTGGTGAATTGCGTGTTGAAACCATTGTTGATACCTATTGTTGCACAAACTTTTATTTGCATTGTTGGTCATGAGATATATATTGTTGGTCCGTGCAGAGTGTTTGTGAATTGCGTGTTGATACCATTGTTGCAAAAACTTTGTCTTGCATTGTTGGTCATGCGATATTTCTCATTAATATGCCCTGCCATAACCATGAATATCGATTTTTTATCAATAATTATTATTTTTTCGAAATCTGAAGTAGACAGTGACCTTCCTCATGCTTTGAAGGTCATGTATGCGAAATTTCATCAAGATCGGACTAAAACTGTAGATTTGTATAAAAAACAGACCCACAGACAGACAGACCCACAGACAGATCCACAAACATCCTTCTTTATATATATTGATAGAAGATTATTCAATGAATAAGGAAATTAATCATTATTCATTGATCATTAATCACATTTTCCACAAATTATTCGTTAATCATTATTCATGACTCAAATAATTTTAATCACTAAAGCCTTGGTATTATTCAATGAGTTTAATCGTTATTCATTAATCATTAATCACACTTTCCAGAAATTATTCGTTAATCATTATTCATGACTCAAATTATTTTAATCACTAAAGCCTTGATTGAGATCACACTGGAGGGCTAAGGTGACAGTATTCTTAAAAAATTTTAGATTAGCGTACAACAGAAAGGAAGAGGACTGTATGGTATTTGGTAAGTCTGAGACAAACACACAAAAAAAGAACTCCAAGCGCAGACCCTGTGGTATGCCACGGGTAGGGTGAAAGACTGAGATTGTTTGCCGTTAATTTAAACCACACAAGTACGTCGGTGTAAAATGATAATCTCAATCGTGTGACCCAAAATTCCAAAAGAAAAGAGTCTTCTTAGTAAGGTTAAATGAGACACAAAGTCGAACGCCTTTGCAAAGTCAATATAGACGCAATCGGTCTGAGCCCGTTTCTCAATTGAATCAAAGGCATGAGAAAAAAAGCTAATTAAATTTGTGGAAGTGGAGCGACCCTTGAGGAAGCCATGTTGTGTAATGTGTATGAGAGGCTCTAAATGATGAGAAACGTATTGTCAAAAGCTTAGCAGTGCTATTGATTATTGAAATGGGCCTAATGTTTGAAGGAATATCCTTTCTACTAGATTTGTGTATAGGTATAATCTTCGTCTGCTTCCAATTGAACAGGCATAGATTGAACAGATAATTGGGAGGTTTAAAATAAATATGGGAATACTGAGGTAGCATTAGTTGAACGTTTTCCACGAAACCTGGCAAAACCTCTTTTGATAACACTGTCAAAGATCATGTAGTGCCCAATCTTAGAGGTAGAACAAACTTGAGAGTCAATTTCTGGGAAACAGTTCGCTATAAGAATGTTCAACTTCAGAGTCAGCTACCGAGGTGACAGCAGAAGCAAAATATTAAGCAAACAGATTGCTGACGTCCTTGGGGTTGGAGGTTATACCTCCATGTCCATTTTGAAGAGATAACAGCCTCTTGTGTTTTTTGTGCGAGTGAATAAGAACTTCCAGAATGAGGTTGGATCGTTAGTGTTGTTGTTTCCGGTATCTTTGATAAACTTGTGCATCGTCAAGACGCTGCAGTTGTTTGCATTGTTGCCGGGCTTTTCGGTAGGATTCACGGAGTTTCATATTATGTTTGCGTTTCAGCCTCTGGTTGAGGCCATTTTTGTGCTTCACAATGGTTATTAACTGGTTGGAATATCAGTGAGAAAATTTTGCTCTATGGGGCCTTTCTTTACCCTCAACCAATTTTCGCAATTCATTCTCAAAGATGATGAATGGCAACCTCAGAGGGGGTTAGTACAAGCAAACAGATTTTCCCAATTATAATTCTTCCCATCTGCATATAGTTGCCTGAACGCAAGTGCCAGGTGAGTTGACAGAAGCTCCTTTGCGAGGGTGTGCTAAGTTGAAGCGAGATCTCAATAGCTGGATGATGGGAATCAATTGGAACCAGGCAATCTTCACTAGGGATTATAGCGGGTCTACGACAATTGGATGATGACGATTCGGTGGACGACAATTGGGTAGACGATAATTCTGTGGAAATGCAAATTCGATCGAGATTTTTAAATCGCCAAAGAATTTGAGTATTTAACTCGTTGTCTGTTTATAATTGACACATCATTATTGCAATTACAAATCAATTTGCTTCCTTCATTTTAGGTAGAAGTCACTTTATATGCGGGAATATTTTATTTATTATTTATTTGCTTACAAATAAATGAGATTACTTCTTTATTAAATAATTTATTAAATTAACAATCGAACAGTGCAGGGAAAATGAAACGAGTGGTCCGAAAGCAAGGCTTTCACTACCATACTCGTCCAGAAAGTAACCACGGGAAGTACACTGAACCAGGCAAGAAGCCATTAGAAACCTAGTTAAGTCATCTAGAGGATAAGATGGAGTCCTTTCTTATCAGGACGATAGTGTTGATTGTTGATTGACGAGGGACAAGGGACACGAGGAGCTAGGAGATCAAATATTCGGGAAATATGGCCTTTTGGATGTCGTCAAAATTGATGCCCAGGAGGTGACGCGACCTGCGATGTCTAAGAATGCTTCTGAAGGTAAGCGGATGCTGATAAATAACTGCAACTAGAGGATTGGGAAGGTCTTTCATCTTCGGAAGCAGCTTTTTCATCAATTCCTGGACGTGATTCCCAATGGGAGGTATCTCAAAATCGTCGGCAATAGAAGTATTTGATGCAACTCTCCTGTCAAGTTGGGCAATGGTCCTCAATGTAATATTTTGGAAGGTTTGGAGGTCCTTCCATCTGGACTTACATATTGTAGCCCAGGCAGGCAAGATGGTTCAGATTACCGTCCTATACAGCAATAGTTTGCAGTCCAATCCAAGCGCGCTGTTTCGCCCCAGAAGAGCTACCAGATCTAATTTTGCCTTATTTGCCTTGCTGATGGCGCAGGAGACATGGTCGCTCCAGTTTAGCTTGGCATCTATTACCACTCCAGGGTATTTGTAATGTTTTACCTATTGGAGCTTTTTACCAGAAAGGAAGAGAGGACTCGGTGGTTTCCGAAGTTTCTTTGTAATGAACTTCGCTTTGCATTTGTCAACATTTAGATTGAATCTCCACTTAGCAAACCATTTCTCGCACTGACGTAAGGGAACTGCAATCGAGATATGACATGAGCGGGAACGCGGTCAGTGGTCATGATGGACGCGTCGTCAGCGAACAGATACAGCTTGCATTTTGTAAAGGTTGGGAAGTTATGGATGAAAAAGTTGAAGAGAGCAGGGCCTAGGATAAACCTTGGAGAACACAAGCTTTGACGTCACACGGGTTAGACATGAGGCAGCCAACCTTGACACGAAATATGCTGTTTGAAAGAAAGGATCTAATCAAGGCAATAAGAACATCCGGAAATTCACAAGTAATCATTTTGTATATCAGGCCTTCGTGCCAAACCTGATCAAAAGCTTTTCAGACATCCAAAAACACAAGACCACCATATATAGCGCAGTTAAGAGGAGTGTTTAAATCTGCAACAAGCCTCCAGATCTGGAGTTGGCAGGAGTGACCTGGACGAAAGTAGAATTGCTCTTCACGAACAAGATTGTTAGCCACACACAAGTCGTTAAATCTCTTAAGAATGACGCGTTCAAACATTTTTGATAGCATAGATAACAAGCTTATACGCCTACAGCTGACAGGGAGAGCAGGGTTTAGACCAGGCTTCGGTATGGTAACGATAACAGACTCTTTCCACTTGACAGGAAAGTAACCATTCTGCAGCAGTCATTCATGGCCCTGGTAAGAGTCGCAACAACATTAGGAGGCAAGTTCTTGAGAGTACTGTTTGTAATGAAATCGATAACTGCTGCTTTCCTGCTTTTAAGATGCCTGATGGCATTGGAGATTTCGTGAACACCAATAATGTCCTCACAGGTAGAAATACGATGAGTGAGCTCATATGCGATACATCCATCGTTGACTAGACGAATATTTGGGAAATTATCCGGGTTGTCCTAACCAGGAGTGGTAAATTGTTTTACCAGGGATTCGGCGATCAGTTGAGCTTTATCTTGATCACCCGTGACAGCATTGCCATTTGCTGTAAGCAGGAGCGCAAAGTTGATGGATCTGTTTCCTTTTAGAGCCCTTACAGTACCCCAGAGCGAGTTGTCCTGGACTAACAGGGACTTTAGCTTTTCGCTTCACCTTTGATTACGTATTGCGAGCTAGCCTGTTGTATTTCGTCTTAAAGAAGGGAAGTCGTATATGCTGCCATAACTTTCTATAGGAATTTCTTTCAAGTATGAGACGCCTGATGTAAGTAGGGAGGCCGAGATGTTCAGGACGCTTTCGATCAGCTGTGGAAGCACTGGAAGCTGTAGCATCATTGATAACACTAGTAATAGAACTGATATTTGTATTGATTTCCTCGTTGTCAATTACCTCCTTATATGGAATGCCGTTTTCTCTAAGGATGTCTCTGAAGAGTTTCCAGTCTTATTTGGAGCGAAGCCCAATCTTAACATCGATGTTCAAGCTATAAGCATCACTGGACGGTGAGCAGAGGATAAGTCGTCGAGAGTGAATATATTATAGGGCTTGAAGAACCCTTTAAGAACTACAACGTCCAGCACGTCGCTGACAGGGAGAGTGGTCGCAGTAGTACGTGTCATCATGGGCTTCAGCAACGAAGGTGTCAATCTCGTTTAGAGTTTATCCATAGAGGATATTGCCATTTTGATTGGAGCATTTGGAATTCCATGCAGGGTGCTTAGCATTAAAGTCTCCCGCCATAACCATTGACACCAACTCATCAAGCTCGCACGGGCCCAGAGGGCAGCTCATCAAGCTCGCACGGTTCAAGCTTGTGCCTAGGTATTATACAGATGGGTGAGTTTAATTTCTCCTGCGTCGGCGTCATTTATTATCACGGAACCAGCTTCCATTCTTACATAATTCTGAGTCACAGTCTTACGATGATCAATGCCATCTTTGACAATGATAGCTGCTCCACCAATTGCTTGACTGGTGTTGTTACCCAGAGGTCGATCCTTTCGATAAACATGATAACCCGTCAAGTTAAAAGCTTGAGTTGATTTCAGGTGCGTCTCACACACGAAAGCGATGTCAATATTCCAATTTATGAGGAAATTGTAATATTCGATGCGCTTCCGATAGATTCCCCTGGCGTTACCATATATTGCAACAAAGCTTTCCGTGGGTAATTGTTCTGTAGTGATGTCTGTCCATGGTGAATTCATGATTTCGTGGGACGCAACCTGTGACAGTACGTTGCCACTTTCCTTAAAGAGGTTTAGAAAGTTACCCAGGCCCCTATAAATGCTGCGCAATTGGAATGGATCGACCGTATCTGAATGAGAAAGGCTGGATGCGACTGAAGCATAGGTTCTGCTATCAACCACTTTAGTGCTTTTAATCCTTTTGACTTGGGGATATTTCGGACACTTAGTATAACTTGAAGTATGCTGACCATCACAACGAATATATTTAGAGGCGTCGTTACCCTTTACATTAGTACAGTACCTCGACTGATGGTCACCTGCGCACTTGTTACATCTAGGCAATTCGGTGCAACCTTGGGAGACGTGGCCAAAACGTAAACAGTTGTAACATTGTAAGGGCCTTTTGTTGCCTCTAAATAATTGTACAATAACAACATGAGGACCGATACGCTTTAAACTCAAAAAGGACTTGCTCAGTGTTTTGGAGTAGAACTAACACCAGTGGCATTTCAACGAAACCGTTTGCTTTTTTCAGCCTGATTGCCTTTTCAGGATTGATGATGCTGAATTTTTATCCTTCCTGATTCATAATTTGCCTTCTTGAGGTCATCACAAAAGTCTTCCAAATCATACAATGTCTCAACATTTCGGACAACGTATTTCAGCAGCTTTTCTGATTTGAGGTGATGATGCTGGATTTTTAGCACATCGTTGCTCTTTACTCCAGATACTACAATTTTGTGCGTGTCCTCATCAAGACACTTAATTTTAATGGTGTCATTACGACCGGTGTGGCAGATGATTTTATCTAAAGACATAAAGACACGTGTTTTGTGATTTCCTCTAGAATTTCTTTGATTGGTTTTCCACGATGACGACTAATAATCGGAGGAATGTAAATAGCTCCCTTTCCATGGGTGACATTGCTTTGGGAATAACCAAGCTTTGCTTTATTACCTCGTAGGGCTACAGAGACACCTCGTTCATATCAACAGTGGACTGAATGTTGTCTAACCTAACACCACCTCTGTTCCTTTTCTTCTGCACAATACGCCAGTTACCTCCATCACTGTCAGGAGGATCATTTTCGTGCCTTCTTTTGACGCTAGTTCGTAGTGAGGAGTTTCCTTCGTTGATCACTTCCAGGCAAGTAGAAATCTTTTCATTATTATGTATGGGATCAGGATTTACCACTATCATTGGCGAATCAGAAGTAATGGGAGAGCCCATAAACTTTTTTATAATATTGCCAAGGTTAGCAAGACCGTTGGCAGTCTCTAAACTAGCACTTTGAACATCCTTTTTTAAACTATCAATTTTACTACCAAGTTCCTTGGACAGAGCTTCCACCCTTGATTCTAACTCTAGGTATTTATTGTTCAGTTCAGTACGTAATGCCTCAAGTTGTTCATTAATAATAATGTCAAATGCTAGAAATCTCGGATCCTTAAACGCATCTTTGTAGGCAGTTCACAAGGTAACACTCTACCATCAGAATACCTAACAGTACATGAAGAAGATTTTGATGCAGCGCCTGACGTCGCCATGAAGCAGGTGTGGTACGGGGTTTTGCCCTACAAAACGACACAGTTTAAAAGACTTAAAAAAGTCCTTTTGGAAATTCCACCGATGCACTCTCAATACTAAACCAGGACCAGCAACTTTGCACCCTAGCACTTCATGATCACAACTAGAAGTCCAAAAAGATGCTCATCTGCGAGCAGTTAACATACATCCACGATAGAGACACACATCCACGACAGAGACATCGATTATAGCAACAAGGTAGACGAGGAATATATTACGAAGGCATAATAATAGGACCAGTCGAAATACACAACACAAAATACTTTTATTTAATTTTTTTTAAATATTTTCGGTTTTTTAACGTATAAATAATTTTATTTGTGAAAGGAAATAAAAAAATAAAATAAGTTATGACAAAATTCAGTTTTTTTGAATAATCTCTATAGAAAGCAGTGGACAAAATTTTAGGACCAACCTGAGAAAAATGTATTGTTCCATAAAAATTTGCATGTCTGGTGCTTTTTTTTCTTAATCATTAATAACAAAGAGAATAGATGTGATTTGATTGCAAACGAACAATGGGACGTGGTACAAAGTTAACTGACACACAGCAAGCTCGAATTATTGCCTATCATAACTATGGGAAAAGCGAAAGGGAGATTGCATCATTCATTAACAGATCAAAGACTGTTCTGCATACTTTTCTACAAAATCCTGAGAAGTATGGAAAAGTTTGCCGTCCTGGAAGACCCAGTGCGGTGTCAGAAAATGGCAAACGTGCAATCCTTCGAATGGCATCAGATACTGGCTCAACATCATCAAGCATCACTTCATCTCTGAATCTTCCTGTTTCACTTAGAACAATACGCCATATACTCCATGCATCCAAAAACCACGTGTATACGAAAATGAAGTTAAAGCCAAAGTTAACTTCAAAACATATGAAAGACAAATTGGCATTTGCAAAACGGTATATTGGAAATAGTGAAGTGTGGAACCATAACATCTTCAGTCATGAAAAAAAAAATTAATCTGGATGGGCCTGACGGCATACGGTTCTACTGGCATCATCTTCGACGTTCAGAAAAAATTCTTTCAAAACGTGTTCAAGGTGCAGGCAACGTGATGATTTGGGCTGCTTTTTCAGCGAAGAGAAAATCAAGCTTAGCGTTTGTCAAAGGGAAATCAACAGCCGACGATTATCAGGACATTTTAGGAAATTACCTGTTGCCATTTAGAGATGAATTGAATGATCCAGACATCGTATTTCAACAACATAATGCACATATCCACCGTGCAAATTCAACGCAAGAGTGGTTTTGTGATCAAGGACTGACTGTGTTGGACTGGCCAGCATGCAGTCCTGATCTCAATCCAACTGAGAATTTATGGGGTGATCTTGTACGAAGTGTATACGCAAATGGAAAACAATTTGAGAATGCAAAAGGCTTAAAACGTGCCATTCAAAAACCATGGGATGAGATTCCTTGTGAAAGACTGTTAAACTTTAATCGGACAATGACCAACTGTTTAATTGAAGTATTAAGTTTAAATGGAAAACAAACTAAATATTAATATTTATTTTTTGGAAAAAAAAAATTATTATTTATTTTCCTTAAAAAAACATTGTGGTCCTATAATTTTGTCCACTGCATTCTATAGAGATTATTCAAAAAAACTGAATTTTGTCATAACTTTTTTTTATTTTTTTATTTCCTTTCACAAATGAAATTATTTATACGTTAAAAAACAGAAAATATTTAAAAAATTAAATAAAAGTATTTTGTGTTTTGTATTTCGACTGGTCCTATTATTATGTCCAGCACTGTAAGATACAGGAACCAATCAAATAAAATACAAAGCCAAAAACAACAACGAATTACAAAGTTTTTTATGACAACCATAAACGACTAAAATAGTACAACGAATCAAAACATCCTTCATAGCAAGGCCAATAAAGACAGCAAAAACCAAAAAAAAATCCGCCCACCAGACCGAAAAAAGTCACTCCGTTTATAAGAGACACTCAATTATTCAATAACACACAATATACAAAATGAACACCATACCACAACAGAAACTAATTATTAAAGAACTAGAAGAGGTACCCGGCGTTGCCCGGGATAATTACACTTGCACAAACTTTTCCTTTCATTGTTAGTCATGAGATATATATTGTTGGTTCATGCAGTGTGTTTGTGAATTGCGTGCTGATACCATTGTTGATACCTATTGTTGTACCAACTTTGCCTTGCATTGTTGGTCATGAGATATTTCTCATTAATATGCCTTGCCATAACCATGAATATCGATTTTTTATCGATATTTATTATTTTTCCGAAATCTGAGGTAGACAGTGACCTTCCTCATGCTTTAAAGGTCATGTATGCGAAATTTTATCAAGATCGGAATAAAACTGTAGATTTGTATAAAAAACGTACACACAGACCCACCCACAGACAGACCCACAGACAGACCCACAAACATCCTTCTTTATATATATAGATTTTGCTAAAGGGAACCATTCTACCACTGGCATAGGGCCATCGTCGCTTATCAGGATATTATTGGTTGTTTTATTTTTCACAATTTCAATCTATTCCTAAGAAAAATGACAATTTTCTGTCTCTATATCTATGAATGACTTTGAAAAAGTCAGAGGAATAGTCGTGTTTCCAGTTAATTATATGGTCAGCAAAAGAAGACACCCCCTAACTTTGCATTTTTTACACAGGATATGTGTTCTTTCATTCGGTTTTTTTACCCCTCTCTGTGAGCTTTCCAAATAAAATCGGTCACACGAGGTACACTTAAATTTATATAGGCCTGAACAGTCTTCTACTGAAATTTTGTCTTTAATCAACCTAAGCGAGTTATTTATAGTATTCCCACTTTTATAAGCAATTGTAAAATCAAAATTTTTACATATTTTCCTGAACCGTTTGCTTAATGTAGAGTTATAGGGAAGACTAGCACTTTCTTAAAATCAGCATTTTTCTTTCCCAGCGTTGTGACCTTATCGATGTTGAGATGTTTACTATTTCTATCGCCAATTTATCCACCATTTTTCTTTATACCCATTAGGTTTGCAAAAGATCTAATTAGATCAAATCCTTTATTTCTGGCTTCATCCGTCAAGGATAACAGTACCGCTTTTCTGACCAGATGGTGGTTTGAATCTTCTCTGCTGAAAGCTGGGGTGAAGTTAGGTTTTCTGTAGACCTCGAAGTTCAGTTTGTTATCAGATCATATGATTAAGAGGTCCAAGAACGGTAGCCTCATATCTTTTTCTTCTTCTATTGTGAAATTAATATGTAGGCAAAACTTATTTAGTGTGGCTAGAAAATCACTAATGTCCATGTTTTGGAGGTTGAAGATACAAAAAACATCGTCCACGTACCTATGCCACACGGATGGGAAGTAGCTAACCGTCCTGATTGCTACGTTTTCAAGTTTCCTAATATACAGGTTTGCCAGAAAGGGGTTAACGTTACTACCCATCAGTGTGCCATTTAACATTTTTTAGTATGTCCGTTAAAGCTAAATACATTATTAAATACTATACAATTCATAACCATCATGATATCTTTTCAAATACCTAATTGATATTTTTCTTAGAATCGATTGAAATTGTGAAAAATAAAACAATCAATAATAATCTGAATAGCGACGATGGCCCTGTGGCAGTAGCAAAATGGTTGCCTTTAGCAAAATTCTTTACTAATTAGTTTCCTTTGTGGTAGGGTGTTCATTTTGAACCTTGTGTGTTTTTAAATAATTGAGTGTCTCTTATAAGCGGAATGACTTTTTTCGGTCTAGTGGGCGGATTGTTTTGGGTTTTTGCTTGCTTTTATTGATTTTGCTATGAAGGATGTCTTGATTGGTTGTGCTATTTTAGTCGTTTACGGTTGTCATAAAAAGCTTTGTAATTCGTTGTCGTTTTTGGCTTTGTATTTTATTTGATTGGTTTCTGTATCTTATATATTCCTCGTCTCTCTTGTTGCTAATCACGTGGTTACTTGTGGAGACATGGTTACTTTCCTGTCAAGTGGAAAGTGTCTGTTATCGTTACCTTACAGAAGCCTGGTCTAAACCCTGCTCTCCCTGTCAGCTATAGGCCTATAAGCTTGGTACCTATCCTATCAAAAGTGTTTGAACGCGTCATTCTTAGGAGATTTAACGACTTCTGTGTGGCTAACAATCTTGTTCGTGAAGAGCAATTCGGCTTTGACCCAGGTTACTCCTGCCAACTCCAGATCTGGAGGCTTGTTGCAGATTTAAACACTCCTCTTAACTGCGCTAAATATGGTGGTTTTGTATTTTTGGATGTCCGAAAAGCTTTTGATCATGTTTGGCACGAAGGCCTGATATACAAAATGGTTACTTCTGGATCTCCGGACGATCTTATTGTAATGATTAGATCCTTTCTGTCGAACAGGATATTTCGTGTAAAGGTTGGCTGCTCCATGTCAAACCCGTGTGACGTCAAAGCTGGTTTCCCCAGAACCCTGCACTCTTCCTAGCCCCTGCACTCTTCAACTTTTTCATCCATGACTTCCCAACATTTATAAAATGCAAGCTGTATCTCTTCGCTGATGACGCGTCCATCATGACCACTGACCGCTTTCCCGCTCATGTCTTATCTCGATTGCAGAATTCCTTACATAATTGCGAGAAATGGTTTGCTAAGGGGAGACTGAATCTAAATGTTAACAAATGCAAGGCAATGTTCTTCACAAAGACAGTTCGGAAACCCCCGAGTTCTCTCTTCCTTTCTGGTAAACAGCTCGAATGGGTAAAACATTATAAATACCTCGGAGTGGTAATAGATGCCAAGCTAAATTGGGGCGACCATGTCTCCTACGCCGTCAAAATTCAGGCAAAGAAGGCAAAATTCAGTCTGGTAGCTCTTCTGGGGCGAAACAGCGCGTTTGGATTGGACTGCAAAATATTGCTGTATATAACGGTAATCCGAACTATCTTGCTTTATGGTATGCCTGCCTGGGCTACAATATGTAAGTCCAGATGGAAGGACCTCCAAACCTTCCAAAACGTAACCTTCAGGTCCATTGCCCAACTTGACAGGAGAGTTTCAACAAATACTTCTATTGCCGACGATTTTGAGATACCTCCCATTGGGAATCACGTCCAGGAATTGATGAAAAAGCTGCTTCCGAAGATGAAGGACCTTCCCAATCCTCTGGTGGCAGGTATTCTTGAGCACCTGTTTACCTTCAGAAGCCTTCTTAGACATCGAAGGCCGCGTCACCTCCTGGGCATCAATTTTGACGACATCCAAAAGGCCATATTTCCCGAATATTTGATCTCCTAGCTCCTCGTGTCCCTTTCTAATCAACGCTATCATCCTGATACGAAAGGACTACATTTTATCCTCTGGAAGACTTAACTAGGTTTCATCTGGCTTCTTGCCTAGTTCAGTGTACTTCCCGTGGTTACTTTCTGGACGAGTATGGCAATGAAAGCGTTGCCTTCGGACCACTCGTTTCCTTTTTCCTGCACTGTTCGATTGTCGATTATTGCTAATCACTCTTGACATCAACTTTGAAGACATCAGCAACGTCTCTTTCCCGGACTACTGGAGGATGTGATAATCTTCTTTCTTGTTGTTTTTTTTATTTCGTTTGTATTTTGTTTCTGACAATCGTCAATCTTATTTTCTTTTTTGTATAATATGGAAGACCGCTTGCGTTGGTTAGGCTTCTTGACTACCTCAGTGTATTTCGTTTGGAATCTATTCTGGTTCGATGAGCTTTGTGAAAGCCCTGCTTTTGTCCCATCTGAAAAAAATGTACACTTCACTGTTCGATGGTCGATTGTCATTGCTAATCACTCTTTGATGAAGGAAATTTGGTTTCCGAAATGTACATGAGTCAATAAAAATTCTCATGTGGATTAATGTTTCCAGTGTTCCTTTAATTTGTATACTGGTGTCCACAGTTCCTGGCGTTTATTTTTTAACTTTGATAACTTTGAACAATTGGCGAGATTCAGTTAAAACTTGGCGGTTGAATGCAGTTCATGTTGGGATTTGATTTGAATATGGTTTTGGTTTAGCGACAAAGCCTACTTTAATTTGGATGGCTACGTTAATAAGCAGAATTGCCGCATTTGGGGGACTAAAGATCCCCATTTCGCGATCGAGAAGTCTCTCCACCCCAAACGGGTAACTGTTTGGTGTGCTATGTCAAGTCGCGGAATAATTGGTGCGATATTAATTGAAGGCAAGGTGATTGCTGAAGGATATGTCAAAATTTTAGAAAATGATCCCATTCCTATTATCCAATGTGACTCAGATTTTGAAAAGACGTCATTCATGCAGGACGGAGCACGACCTCATCGGACCAATAGAGTGTTTGAAGTTTTGGAAGAGCTCTTTGGAGAGCGCTTTCTGGTTTTGGGGTACCCAGAGGCCATTGGAATGAAAATCATTTGGTTAACATGTTCTCCTGATCTCAATCCTTGTGACTCACTTTTCTGGGGTAATACTAATGACAAAGTTTACGGAAATAACCCCGAATCCATCGCTGACCCCGAATCCATCCGGAGGTCATCGAAAGCATTCATGTCTCGACACTTCAGCGGGATTTGCAGAATTTTGCTTCATCTGCGCCACATCATAGCCATTGACGGCAAGCAAATCAAACATGTAATAAACTAAATCCGAATATTTGTTGTTACTTTTAACATTTGTGAATAAAATTTTTGAACTCACAAGTTTTTGATAATTTGATGTTTTATTTCATATAGCTCAATAATTGTCATCCTGTACTTTATTAGTATAATTTTATTTCTTTTTTGTTTCTATATAATTACATATTAAAAATTATTTTCTGAATTTACGTAGCTGATTTGTATGTAAAAATTTTGTAATGTTATCACTCTCCAGTCCGAGAAAGCTCCTACATGTTGGGAAACGGAGGGAAAGCGTTGCCAGTAACATCAAAGGTTCCGACTCTACTGTCATTTCTTTCCTATTACGTTCTTTGATTAGAACCTCCTCTCTCTATCGGTATGTTGATTATTCATATAAAATTTAAATATAGTATATTATATTTTAAGTTTTTTAGTCTCTGTCCTTGCTAACTCCATTTATTCATTTATACTTCGTCCAAAAAGAGAAAAACAGGGTGTGTTTCCGGTCTGATATCGACTACTCACTCATCCGCAATGCTTTGTGGGATCTCTCCTTCAGCGGCTGCACAAGTCAATTTGTAATGGCGACGCCCGTGCAACAACTCTTCAGCCAAACAAGGAAAAACTATTAACAGCCAGGCTAGGGAGATTTGTGTGGAACGTATTTTGCTACTTTATTTTCCTTTAGTGTTTTAAAAGCTCATCTGCTTTGATAGAAGAAACTTCCAAGGCAACGCAAGTTTCTTTTTCTTGCGTTCGAACAATTGTTCAAGAAGGAAACGAAGCGTCTTCATGCGAAGCTACCACCCCCCCTCCTCGCTTTTCGACTCCTGGAAAGAAAAGGCCCAGGGAATCTCGAACAACGATATATATAAACTTGAGTTAAAAGATAATTTTATGAAGTGTACAATATTTTTAATTATAATTAAAGCAAAGCAACTGAATAATATTAAAGCTTCTGCTGTAATATTATAAAGCGCTTCTTCAATGAGACATGAGACAGAAGTGATTAAGCGCATGAGGCCCCCTTTCTCTGATTGGCTAATCTGAAACTTCCTGTGACACACCCTGTTTTTCTCTTGTTGGATGAACTATAATCAGGTATCCATCATGCAAGAATTATTTCAAGAAATAAAGATGAATTAAATTAAGTCCGTCTTTATTTTAATTAATATGACATTAAATAATAACACTGTATTTAGTGTCAGGTATTTGTGGCTCTTGCAAAAATTTTCGGAACAACGAAGCATTGAAACAGTTACGGCCATATTCGTCAACCGAGGATTAAAACAAGGATCACAGTTCAGAATTATCTTTTGCATTCACGAACCTCACATTGAGTGATTTTCGGACCCAGGCTTCCGAGATTATACAGACTGATCCATATCATGAAAAAAGTGGTGACAATACAGATGGCGAAAAGAGGCAAAATTACCCGGGTAACCATTGCCATCTGTCGTCATAAAACCGAAATAGCCGCCATCTTCTAAACAAATCAGAAATATATTAACTTATATCAGTGAAATAAACATGCTTATTTCTTGTTCAGGCAAGATCTTAATGTGTTTAATCAAGGCTTAGTGTTTATATTACATGTAAAAATCTGTGAGGAAATGCCTATTTCTGTTTTATGACCCCAGATGGCTATGATTACCCGGGTAGTTTTGCCTCTTTATTGTCGCGATATTTGTGACCTAGATGATTTAAGACGATATTTGTGACCTAGACCGGTCAGGTTTAAGAATGTTTTTTTCATGATTTAGGTTAGCCTGTATAATCTCGGAAGCCTCGGTCGGACTAATTCACGATTCATTGTAAGACTCAATCTGATTGGTTACGATGCGATGACCTTGTGGCGACCAGCGTCTCCACATTGAATATTCAAACTGAAAGAATATTCAAGTGTCATCTCGACACGGGTTTTGCTGCGTTTTTTTCAATCGGGAAAGAATTATGGGGGGTAATCGCCATATGAGAGGGTCCCTTGGTAGGTTATTTAGTTGTGGGAACAATGGTTAATTGACCAAAATTTAGTGTTTTTATTAAAACTGCCAGAAATATCGTTTTTTCGTTGATTTGAACTATAAACGGAAACGTGAACTCTGACGTTTCCAATGGCGTGGGAAAGCGAAGCCACTTTAGCATGACTCATTGCGTTTCCTTGGCATAAGAAAACGTGGGGGTTACACGTGAATCGAAACGAAAGTATTGTTGATCATGTGAAGCGATCTCAAAATTTAATTGAACCAATCAGGCAATCGAAATTAAAGTGCTCTTGTGAAATTGTGATGTGCAAAAAGAAGAGTTTTTAACTCGAAAACGAAGACTCGTGAAGTTACTTGGATTGTGGTTTTATTAAAGATTGTCTGCGTGCTTTTGGGTGCCGACGAGTACTTGCTCTTGGCCAATTGGGTGCTGTTGTTTTCTTCATGCAGAAATCACAGTGACTGAGAGGAGGCCACGCATGAACTGGGAATCTGACCTGGACGTTTGCACGTGCCTCCGAGACCATGTGCCGATGTTCCGGTTAGGAGGATCGAAGTTGGGTCAGCAGATGCGGTATTGACGAGACGAGACGAGACAGGACGGTCCAGGAGGCTCGGACGCTACAGTGAGTAGTCAGTTGCGGAGTCAATAACGAATACTTTCGCCTTCGTAGTCGTGACCTTATCAGCGGAGCCATCGGACGAGATTGGTCGCACTGGTCATGGAGTAATAAAAATGGAGCATCAACTCCGATAAAAAACCGGTTCCTAAATCGTGCCACAAAAGTTAGTGTCTGGGACGACAAACACGCTGTTGGAATATGTCTATTATTGATAATGGATGGGGAAAGAAGATGTGTGGAAGGGAGCTCGGTCTCGAGAAACTCTCGCTCAACAGTGTTCACTTAGGCCTACTTTCACTTTCAGTCCTGCTCAATTTGTGGAACGATCTCGAGCATAGAATTTTCAAAAAATGAGTTAAAAACTAAATCACTGGTGTACAAGACAACCCGGATTTAGCGTTGCTTAGAATTCCGTCGGATTCAAAAAGGTAAATCTTTTCTTTTTATGATTGTGTATAAATTAATGATATTTTAATGATTGTGGTCTGTAACTGACTAATGAAGCTTAAAAAGTTTATAAAATTTAATTGCTATATAACTCAGTTAACGAATTAAAAATGATAGCAAGTGTTCAGTTAAATAAGAAAGGAGCATTACATATTTGATCTCAATAAAGCAGCATTACTAATACAATTATTCTCAATGAATGATCGATGAATGTTCTCATTAATAGGTATGAGGAATGGTTAAAAAATTCGAAAGATGTGATCTTCATCTTGTGCCTGCATTTTACCGACGATCAATTTAGAAACCCAGCTAAAAAATGCGATACCAACTGAACATTTTCCTAACAAAGGTAATCTATTTTAATTCAGAGTTTTCAATGATATTTCTAGTATGTGTAAATTTTCCAAATGAATAATTAAATTAGTGAAATAACTAGAGCTAGGACTTAAGATGGCCCACAATGTTGTTTCGATTCAAATTGTCAAAAAACGCACTTTAGACTAAATTATTAAAAGAATTATAGAGTCTCTTTAGTATATAGTTTCTTTTTAAATTTTAAATAATATCTATGAAAATGTTTAGGCTGTTGCCATTATCATTTATGAAATGAAAATGTCTATTTACTCTGAAGCACGGTCTATAGATATTCGTGGTCATCGAGCTTCGGCCATTTTCCAATGTTTCGAGAAGCTAAGCAAAACAGATCGCGCCAGGTTGCGCATAGATCGCACCAGGGCCGACCGTGACCTGCGATAGAGGTTTTCATTGAAACTGAAAATGAAAATAAAGTTTCTGTCTGTCGATAGGGCGGCGCTGCAGGCGTTTTTGGGCCGATTGTGCATGCAGCGCTACTTTTCAATAGCTCCTATTGGGAGCTAGAAACTTTAGCTTCATTTTAACAATGGAGCTCGATGATCATGAATATCTATAGACCAATGACGTATATTAAAGATAGACTCCGAATCCTATTGTTGTAACTTGAAGCAAATTGGGAAGCTCCATGCCCAGAACTGTCATTGCCGAAAGTGAGTGAAGATGATGGAAAACACATGGCTAAACACAAGAGTAGCTGATTAATAATTCTTTCACACGCCGATCACGGAGTGATAAGTTTATCTTTTCGTTTACTTTGTATTTGAAGTATTTTATTATATTTTATAAACAATTTTTCGTTCATGGTTTCAAATTTCTATTTCGTTTCGATTGTCTTTCAGTTACGTATTTTCATTTTAGTTACGTATATATGATTTATTTTTGTGGAAAATGATTCCTGATCCTTTTTCTTGTTTGTTTGTACAGTAAGTACGCAGTTTAACTTTGAGGAATGGTTTTGAATTAATTATTCCTCAGCCCCAAAAACAAAGCAGCCAGACAGCTAATTACTCCACGGCTCATTCCTGCCCAGAACTATCATGGCTCAATTTGCTTCACTTTTTGCCGCTGTTAACAATAGGATTCGGAGTCTATCTTTAATATACGTCATTGCTATAGACCGTGCTCTGAAGTCGAAAAGTTAGATACATGTATTATTGTTGGATATAACAATCAAAATTTTTCATAGTATATGAATGAATAACAATGACGATTATTAAGAAAAAGAGCAAAAGTTATTAAAAGTCTTTCTCCAAGTTAAAAATATCCTATTAAAAACAAATCATTCTTCTACTGTACAGTTAAACCTTCTTTTTTTTCTTTGTACATTTGGTTATGCTTAGTTAAATATCTGAATTAATATCCAATATTTTGTATATATAAAAAAATATCATATATCATTTAGTAATCATCATTGCTCAACATACTCACTGAAAAAATTTTGATTGTTATTTACAGCAATTATAAATATATTTTCCTTATATTGACATAAACACCATGACTGAAAAATCTGAGCATGAATATAAAATAATTCAAATTTTTTTTTTATTCCTAGATAAAAGTTTCCCTGAGCCTGATCCCCCACCTCCACCTCGTGGATAAAGAAAGCTCCATAAATATTTGAGGCAAGTGTGAAAAACTCGTTTTGACATAAGCAACTTAAAATCTTTAAACAAAGCTAAACAGAGGTGTATCATTACTAAAAAAAGATTTCCCCAACTATTAGAGGCGATTTTTTGAATTTGGTGATATCACAATTGAAAGCAGCTCACAAAAGGAAACAGGGCAGATGATGGCTGTTCAAAGATAAACAGTTTGCTCATAAGTTATTTATCCACTACCCATAAATTGCTCAGGAATTGGTAAAACATTAATAATATTACCCACTGTAACTTCTCTTCAAAATTGGCTTCATAAATTGGATATAACAACTGGGTTTTTCCGACAATTATTTTCAATGTTAAAAGAAACAACAAACTGCATGAGTGAGCATAAAATATTGTGTGTTCATAATTTTGATGAAATGAGAATGGAATTATTGTTATCTTGTGATGAATAGAAAAATGAGATAAAAGGATTTGTAGACTTTGGAAATTAATTAAGAGCGACAGATTTTGCAGATGTGGCTAATATTTATTTTACCAGCCATCTGAATAAGAATGCCTTAGGAATTTTTTTTTCATTAAGCAGACAAAAAGGTGGAGGAACTATCTATTCTAGAAAGAACCAATTCAAATGTGTGTTCAAGCGCCTGCTAATTACAAACATTACAAAAATCACAAAATTGTGAAGAAGATAAAAGATATATTCTAAATGAAATGCATCAAACAAGAAGTATTTCTTCACTGCCAAACATTGGCTCATTTTTGATTGAACCCACATTCCTCCATTCATTGTCTTTCAATGAAAATTTATATAAATTGACAGAGGACAATGCTGTCTATTATGTATCTGGCTCTTTCTCAAACCATTTTTTTTAAATTATGCATGTCTATTCCATATGTCAAACCAAATTGGTAATGATGCAAAAATTTTGCAAATGCCGTATTTATTGTTAACAGATTTCAGAGCAGAGTAAATTGTTAACATACTGACAATAGAGAAAGTGAATTTGGATACGTAATCTTGCATTCCTTGTCAATCTTTAAAAAGTGAAATCTTCAAAGAATAAAAAGTCTAACTTCAACAGAATATATTCCCCAGAAATAAATATTCAATGATTTCACTTTGTTTGCTATTTTGAACTTTAATCAGCATCTTTTGAAAAATCGCATATCAAAAGAAATATTCAATTAGATAATGTTGGATATCATTAATTTTTGTGGGTTTTTCTTATATTTCGAATTTTAACTTTTGTCAACTTTTATAATATAAAATATCTTTGAGCAAAAGAATTTGGTTTTATTTCCATATTATTGGTAATGAAAGTTAATGGGTATGTATTTTCTAATTGTTGCACTATTGTTATTATTGAATTATTGGTGATGTTAAAATGTCGTCTATATATCTTAATCACATTTTGATATTTTTGTTTGCATTGTGAATAATTTAAAAGTTGATGTTCCATATAGTTGATATAAATATTGGCAATGATAAGATGGATTACCCATAGGTAACCTTCTGTTCATGTATATATTTTGTTGTTAAATTTAAATTGATTATTATGGAGACTTAGTCTGTAGCTGGTATGATTTTTAATATTATATGGTCGATGTTTTTTTAACACGGTGGTGGTGGTGTTTTTTTTTCCTTTTTTATATCCACTGTTGTTAAATTGGAATATTTTCATGCATGGCATTTATATGTATTGTAAAAATTTAGTCATTATTATCAAGTTTGAGTGTTTAAAATATTTTTTAAATTAATTTTTTCGGGTATAATTTATTATTATTTTTCAGGTATAATTCTGTAGAAATTATTTTATGTAATTATTTATTTATAAAAAAATATTAATTTCTCGCAAATATAAAAAAAATTATATCAATTAATTTAAGTTGTAACCTTCCTCCCTGGTTGTACCACCTTACATGAACGGCGACAATGCATCCAAAATTGGTTTGATTGGATCACCCCCCCCCCTTTTATATCTCAAATCAGCACCAGAATCCAATGTAATGAATTCAAAATCTGGCTAGGTCAACACTAATGCTAAAAAGAAAAAAACAATAAAATACACAATCGAGGACAAATGTTGGGTTCTTTTAAAATGGCAGGTTGTGACTTATTTATTTCAATAAGCAAGGCAAGGATTAGAACTAAATAAACATCTTTTATTCAAGGTTAAAAGAATCACCATCGAGATACAAAAATTAAATAAAAGTCTTAAATCTAAGGAAAAGAAAATTGATAGATCTTATCACAAAGAAGAAAGTTAATGTTAAATTCCCCAGTTACTTATGACTAAGATAAATATGCAAAAATTCAATAAATGTAAGTAAAAACGATAAATATTCAATGAGCTAATCTCAAGCTCTTCAATTGCTCTGAGGAAAGAGATAGTACTACTTAAAACTCAATTCTAAGAAAGTTCTCTCAAATCGTTCTTTATCTCCACCTTTGTCATGACAACCACATTAATTCTACAAATCAAAGCTCTTTTCTTCTTACAATTGCATAGTTTCAGACACCTGCAGACTTGTGATCACTTTTTATCCATACTTGTGCACAAAACACTTTATCTTAAACAGGCCATAAAATATTTCACTTATCACATTGAAGCACAGAAAACACACTTGAAGATAATCCGGATCGATTAGTGAGTCCACTGGAGGTCTCAAAGTGTCCCCACTAAGTTCAACAGAAGATTTGAAATATGTAGTTGTCTTCCTCTCTCAATGTCGGGTTCCTAATCATGCCAGTCGCTTGAAGAAAATCTCGTTACTTGCTTCCATCCGCTCTGAAGAATGTCGAGGTTTCAATTTCCAGTTTCTTAATTCCAATTACGAATGATGACTCCTTAGAATATTAATGGCATCCAGGTTACATTTAAAAATACTTAGGGATCGTTTCTCATAAGATCCGCTTTAATCTACTTAGGGTTCGTTCCTTTCTCATAAGTTCAATCTTAAATTCTTAATCGGGGATTTGTCCATATTTCCTTATTCACCAATTATGATGAGTCTGCACAGTCCCAGAGAATTGAAAGGAGAAGCTAATCTAATTACTTAACTGACTGTGAATTCACACAGCAGCCCATTTCACCAATATTGCTCCCTTCCAACCTCCAATACCGTAGCAGAATGCATCTGGACTACTTTTCTAGTCCCTCTAATAGTCAATTCAAACATACTCTTGATGAGTCTGCACGAGCCCCAAAGATTTTGGGAAGAGAGGCCACCAAATCGCTTCGACGGGCTACGGGTGTTTCGCAGCCGCCTTGGCGCATCTTGGATGACCCCCCCCCCCCCTTAATCGGGCTGGGCGGAGAGCCCTCAGCCTCCCCCTGTCCGATGACTCGCCAGAACTCACACAGTTTCACTTTCCCACAAGTTATTTATAGTCGCCACACATCCGGCCTTCTTTCCCCCTTTCTCATTTCACAAAAATCCAGTAAAAACACAGCTTTTGCACAATAGCAATAAATTCCATGACTCAAATGATCCTTAATTGAACCCAAGGATTCTTCCCACCAATTAATTCACAGACCAATCTCTGCATAAATCTCCAAAATTTTAAAAGAGCAGTCTCTTCCTGTCAGAGCACCTCCCCTCTACTACTTTCACAATCATGTATATTATCAATGTACTTACTTACTTTTCAAACCCGCTTATCCGCTAGGATCGCGGGGGCAGCAACCCTATGGAGGATCTCCAGCGATCGCGATCTTCCGCCATCAGGCGCATGTCCTCCCTGGTAATATCTAAGCGACTCGAACCCATATTCTCCATGTAGTCTAGCCACCTGGTTCTAGGCCGACCCCTTAGTCTCTTACCCACCGGCTTGGAAAATAACAACTGCCTAGGAAGACTAGTTTGCAGCATCCGTATCACGTGGCCATACCAGCGCAACTGAGATCTCAATGCGGAGAAGTAGTGGCTCAACTCCTAAACATTCCCTGTGTTCTGCTGTACACTCTATCTAGTAGGGTAACGCCTGCCACACCTCTCAGAAATCTCATTTCGGCCGCTTGTACCCGCGATCGCACTCTTTCGGTCATTACCCAAGCCTCATGACCATAGTTGAGAATGGGGACAAAGATAGATTTGAAGACCAGCTCGCGTTTCGTTACCACGGATCGCAACAGTTCACGTCTGACACAGCTTGCTGCACCGATCCGAGCATCCAATTCTTTCTCCTTCCGTCCACCACTCGTGAATGCAATCCCGAGATACTTGAATTTCTCCACCTGTCTCAATCACGCTCCCCTAACATGGAGAGCGCACTGAGCAGGCTGTCTTGAAAGGACCAGAACCTCGGTTTTAGCCACACTGATCTTCATCCCAGCTTCTTCACATTTGGTTGCAAACCGGTATAGTGCATGCTGAAGGTTCGTGCGAAAAGACCCAAGGAGGACAAGGTCGTCAGCAAAGAGCAACCTCTCCACCAGGCAGTCGCCCACACAAACACGCTCATCGCCTCGGCTGCCACTGTCTATCCAGTCCATAAAGATAATGAACAAGAGGGGCGACAGTACGCACCCTTGGCGGAGTCCCACACCCACAGTGAACAGTCTTGACTTAATGCCATTTATCCGGACACACATCTCAGAGGTTTCGTACAGAGACATGATAGCAACCAGTAATTGCCTATCCACTCCATACTCTTGCAACACTTGCCAGAGCTTCTCCCAAGGATCTCTGTCATATGCTTTTTCGAGGTCCACAAAGCAAGCGTAGACCTCTTTTGCATACTCCCAGGACTTCTCAAAGATTTGCCTTAGAGCAAAGATGCGATCCGTTTAGGTCGGAAACCACACTGCTACAGTTTGGAGTTGACTATTTCCCGACTTCTCTTCTCCAGACACTTAGCGTACACTTCCCAGGAATACTGAGCAAGGAGATGCCTCGATAGTTGTTCCAATCTCTCTGATCTCCCTTTTTGAAGATAGGGATTAAAATTCCTGTCTGCCATTGCTTAGGGGCCTGTCCAGATATCCAAGCAACCTGACACACTCGAGTCAGCCACAGGATACCATCCTGATTTAAGGCCTTTAACATCTCGGACCGGATTTCATCATCACCTGCAGCTTTGCCAGTCTTCAGGGACTTAATTGCCCATCTGACTTCTGCTTCAGTGATACTACCGTGACTATTCTCCGCTCCAAGGTGCACCTTGTATGCCTCAGTTGTTGTTGTCACCGGATTAACAAGAGATGCAAAGTATTCCTTCCACGTATGCAATACGCTCTCCTCCGTTTTCAGAAGCCTCCCATCTGAACTCTTAATAGTTTGTGATGAAAGAGACTTCTTTCCACGGAGGCCGCGCACGGTCTGCCAGAACACCTTGTTTGCCGAACCATAGTCTGCCTCCAATTTCTCCCCGAACTTCTCCCAGGCCTTGGCTTTAGCTTTTGATACTGTCTTTGCTGCTGCTTTTCGTGCCTTAGTGTACCGCACTCGACTCGAAGTTGACTTATTTGCAAGTCATAGCAAATAGGCTTCCTTCTTTGCCTTGACAGCTTCTTGGACTTCACCGTTCCACCACGCAGTCCTTTTCTCACCGCCCTGCGCCACACTCAGCCACTTACGACCACAGCATAATGCAGCCGAAGTAATCACAGCAGTTTTAAACAACTGCCACTCCTCTTCAACAGTACCACGATCACTGGGTAGTTCTTTGAAACTTGAAGATATGTTATCTGCATAGGTCTTCCTCACAGCTCTGTCCTCCAATGCCTCCCATTTGATGCGCCAAGTTTGTCTGAACCTAGTATTTCGCTTGGTTGGCTTGGATTCAGAGAACCGTAAAGTGCAGACAATAAGGTGGTGACCAGTTGATAGTTCTGCTCCTCTTCTAACACGAGTATCCAACACTGATCGGAATAAGTGGCCAACACTAAAATAATCAATTTTATTCACCTATTATAGATAAATCACTGAATTCACCATTCATTAATGTTCCCAGTAAAAAACTGAATAATACCTGCTATTATTCCATTGATCAAGTTTCTCACAACAAAAAAAAACTAATCATAACACGTGATAACGTCACAAAGTAATGTTTGCATAAATTTGTGTACATTTAAAATGTTGTGTAGAATATACTTTTGTAAAAATAAATTGATTGAATAAAATTTTGGCTACTTTTGGTAATTGAAAACTTAAATTGTATTCTTTGTTCAATATTTAACAAATTACAAAAGAGAAATCGTAAGAGTAATGAATAAAAACATTAAAATAATTAAAATAATAAAAAGGGGGGTGGAAGGGGGAGGGGACCCGGAATAGATTACTGACGTCATTCAGTAATGAACTGTCATTGTGACGTAATTTGTTAGCAGCTGCTGAGAGTAATTGTAGCATTAAATCAGTTAGATTTGACACTCCAGGTTTTTTACTCCATGGCAGTAGTATGGAAGCCAAGCTGATACAAGGGCTGTCGAGCAGGGCTGGCAGCGCGGCGTGGTCGGTTGGTGACAACGTAGGTGGGACAACAGGATGATACATCGAACAGGAATACCGCATGTGTACAGAACGTCGAGAACAAGATCACAAGCACTCAGCACACAGACATCACGGTGAATTGACAGCAGTGTGAACGATTAATACCCGGACTGGGATACAGAGTGATCTGCATAAATTAGTAGGTACCTGACTTTTTTTACTTTGGGCCCTCGTGTACGTGATAATTGCGCATTAGAAATTTACGTGTCAATATTACAGACTTTATTTTAGTGATTGCCATTTATTTAAGTACGTTTTATATTTGAAATTTTACTTAATCTCTTGCTTACTCTTTTGATATTTGTAGTTTACTAACAGATAATATAATATATAATATTAGAAATGAAAAAATAAATACAATAC
>JAHWFO010091673.1:120654-164562 GCA_023313115.1 Rhysida immarginata
GTATTGTATTTATTTTTTCATTTCTAATATTATATATTATATTATCTATTGTATTCCAGGGTTTCTGTGTCTCGTTCTTTTCTCTTATAAATATTATCCATAGTTTACTAACACATTTACTCAGTATTTAAATAAATCTTATTTAAATTTTAATTGAACGCAATTTTTGACAGTTTGGTTGACACTTTTGAGGAGGGGATGAGGGTCCCGTAGTTAGTAAGTGTGGGAATTGTTATTATTTACAAGGGGAGGGTGCTGACTGTTAGTCAGGTAAGTGAAAGCCACTATACGACACGAGCCAATTTAAGTGTAATTGAGTAATTTAGAGCATTGTTGGTTAAGAGTTTTTTTTGCCTTGAGTAGTAGGGACGGTTAGCTTATTTTAGTGTAAACAGTGATCACACTTGGGAAAGCGTGTGTGTGGGTGTTACATATAGTGCCATGACGAAAAAAACATAACATCAGTAGGGCGCTACAACCTCGTATGCATATTTTGATGCACAAGATGAAAGGCAGATACTTTTCGCTTTCGAATTTCAAATTCCTGCCTACGCAACTGCGATATGCAACGTAGCTGACGAAAAAGACAGGCCTGGGCACCATAGAGGAAAGAATTAAAAACTTTAGAGTGTGGATCACATGACTTTCACATTGATCGGAGCAAAAAAAAGGAAGTACCCAGGCATCGATGTTGGAGTAGGAGCAAAGCTACGATTTAAAAGTTTTTAAAAAGAATAAAGGCATATGAATTAAAAAAAAAGCAATCTTAAATTTATCTTTTGAACACGAGTTTATTAGAGAAATTTAATTTATTTTACAAATTTTCTTACTTCCTATTTAAATGAGGGTCACCAAAAATATTTTTTTCTTTTAAAAAATGCATATTGTTTAATGTAAATATTTTACATTTGTTTCTGCACTCGCTAAAGCAAGACAACTCCACAAAGTCGAATATAGAAGGTAGCAGTGGCGGCTCGTCCATAGGCACTGTGGCACTGCAGCACCCCCAGTTTCATTTTCGATATCGATAAAATTCAATATAATGTGTCTCTTTTTTCTTTAATACTGTTCTTATACATGTATATTACATGATCCTTAAGCTTAATGTCACTAGCTATTCTCTAGTTCGTGAAAAAATTAAAATTTTCTGACGCAGCACCGCCAAAAATTTTAGCTACGAGCCGCCACTGGAAGTAGGTTATTTTATTCATAGTTCATCTTATACTACAACAATATGGCGTGTGGATTCCACGGTCAAATTCACGTTATCCACACTTTAGAGTTTCTACTTCCTTTGTCTATGATGGGCACTCATAAATCATATGACTATAGTCGTAACCACCAAGAGAGAAGGCTTCTGCGATGAAACGTAATACAATTTTACATCTTCATAAATAGGGCATTGTTATTCATATTTATAACAATAAGAAGCCATAAATTTGCCCTAACTCATGACTTAACAATGCACTACTTTTCATCGCAGAGGCTTTCTCTCTCATCGGTTACGCTATAGTAGTCTGAGCAACGATCCAACTTTCCTTGGATTTTGACATTTAGTGTCACGGAATTCGAAAAACACATTGAATTCCGATGACATCGTCCATCACTTCCGGACATGTGTCTTCCACCAAACGAAACTGGAAGGTGGACAGCGAAACCTCAAACATCAGCAAATGTGGCAAAAGCGTGCTAATCAGAAAGAAGAGCGGGAGTTTCGTCGTGGAAAACAAAGACGGGACGACGAGACAGGGAGAAAGACAGAAGAAAGCATCGTGGACGGATCGAGGAGGAGCTCAGCGAGAAATCTTGAGCGAGGGCAGCAAGGAAAATGCCTACTCACGATTGAGAGACGTGTGAAGGGGGCCAAGCAGCCGGTACGAGGGATAGGAGCTATCCAGACGGCGAGCAACGGGCCGAGCACCGCGACCGACGGTGAGACTCTCACTATGACGAAGCGAGCGGCGAGAGAATTCGTTTCGGCAATGGTTGTATTGTCACGTGCTGTATTGTTGTAATCCTAAAAATTGCATAGTCCTTTATCTGAGGTAAATTTATTAAGGCGTTATTTAACGCGGTTTTCAATTATTTAGGTCATTATGGTGTACCAAAGACTTTATACTGTTAAGGACTTTTATATGGGTTGATGGTGTATACTAATAGCCCAATGTGCATGAACTATCGGAAAGGTTATCCAATTAAGTGCCTAAAGTTGTGAATGCGAATTCTGGTGTTATTGCTAAATTAATATTATCTTTAATATTAAGATTTGGACTGAAGATTGTTGTTTAAGATATCCCGTTCATGGACAGATAGCTGTACTAAGTAATCTCTTACAACTATCTGTCCATGAACGGGATATCTGAAACAACAATCTTCAATCCAAATCTTAATATTTATTTTATTTTATTTTATTTTATTTTATTTATTTATTTATTTATTTATTTATTTATTTATTTATTTCAAAAGTAGTTACAATAGCGCCCACCCGGGGCCAGTATGGCCAAACGACCGACGAGTTAGGTTCCCGGGGGCACTAGAAAAAATAAATACAATATAAATAATCAAACGTATAAAATTTGTATAAATAGAAAAAATAAACATAAAAAAACAAATTGAACATAAACGGGAACATAGAATAATATTAGCAACTATTAGGATTTAGGATGTTAGAGAGAAGCAAATGTTTCAGCTTCTTTTTAAATAATTTGCAAGAGGGGAGATTACGGATATTAACAGAGATTAATGACCACCATTTTACGCCAATGTAGGAAACACAAAGGCGTTGATAATTATTAAGTACTAAAGGGAGTCTAATTGAACTGGCAAAACGCGTCGAGTAAGAGTGAAAATTATTATGTGAAATAATAGGCAACAAAGAAGGCAGATTTAAATGGTGATTGGTAACCTTGTAAATAAATAGACAAATTTTTTAAAACATAAATTTGATATATGGTTAGAATACCCAACTGTGAGAATGAGGAAGAAACGGAATTAGGTTTACGAATTTTTAGCACCATTCTTTAGAACCATTTTTGTTGCTGGTATAAACGCTTAAGATTGTAATTAGAGGCAGAACCCAAAAATTGAATTCCAAAACATAAAGAAGAGTGGATTAAGGCATTATACAAAAATAACAAAATTTGACCAAGCAAATAATTAAGACGTGATCTCAATCCTAATTTCTTGTTAAGATTCAACAATAAGTAATTTGCGTGACTATTCCAGTATAATATTAATTTAGCAATAACACCAGCATTCGCATTCACAATTTTAGGCACTTAATTGGAAAACCTGTCCGATAGTTCATGCACATTGGGCTATTAGTAAACAACCATCAACCCACATAAAAAGTCCTTAACAGTATAGAGTCCTTGGTACACCATAATGACCTAAATAATTGAAAACTGCGTTAAATAACGCCTTAATAAATTTACCTCAGGTAAAGGACTATGCAATTTTTAGGATTACAACAATACGGCACTGACGATACAACCATTGCCGAAACGAATTCTCCCGCCGGTCGCTTCGTCGTAGCAAGGGTTAACCCGTCGGTCGCGGCGCTCGGCCCGTTGCTCACCATCCAGATAGCTCCTATCCCTCGTACCGGCTGCTTGGCCTCCTTTACACGTCCGTCATTCGTGAGTAGGCATTTTCTCGGTGAGCTCCTCAAGATGAAACTCCACGATGCTGAAACTCCTGAAGATGAAACTCCAAGGCATTTTCTCGGTGAGCTCCACGATGCTTTCTTCTGTCTTTCTCCCTGTCTCGTCGTCCCGTCTTCGTTTTCCACGATGAAACTCCCGCTCTTCTTTCTGATTGGCCCGCGCCTCCGCATTTGCTGATGTTTGAGGTTTCGCTGTCCACCTTCCGGTTTCGTTTGGTGGAAGACACGAGTCCGGAAGTGATGGACGATGTCATCGGACTTCGATGCGTTTTTCGAATTCGTGACATTTAGTGTTTTTTCGTTTGTTGGAAGCAATGAAGATTGAATTGCTGTTCAGACTCCTATGGTCAGGTGACTTTTGGATGGCCAGGCCTGTCATTCTCGTCGGCTGCGAATATGGAAAGGGCATGCCATTATTGCAACAGGAAATATTTTTGCAGGCTATGAAGTGCTCTTAAAACGAAATAATAAATTTTATATGTTGTTTATAGTGACAAAAAATATAATCAATTCACTGTATGGGATTTTTACTAATTGAAAATATTTTTCGGGGTTCACTTTTCTTAAAACAATAACTTTCTTGAAGAAATGCTAAATCGCTGTATGTGTCGGTCAAGTTGTCCGTCTGATTTTAAACAGTTTCAATCAACTGCGTATGCGTAAATTTTCGGCTCGATAGGTAATCCTCCGACAACTTCGAATCAAATGGTGAATCAAATAAATCACTGCTGTCATGATGAATACGAAAATCATCACTCAGAGTTCATTGGAGTGTTAATCCATGGTGGTGAATATAGCCGTTAGAGTTGTGGTATTTATCTTTTTACAAACGCTTAGGAAAGTAATAAAATAAAATAAGAAAATATATAAACGAAGTCAAAGAGACATCGGGAGAGCTGAGGAATGAGATTTATTTACAATAATTTCTGAAATTTAGGGATGGGAAAGACGACAGCGGCTTAGCGACAGAGCTCCACTGGCAAAGAGACCTATTTGCATGAAAGATTTGCATTTCAAGGCAACTAAAATGTGAAAAGACCTTTTAACAGAGCAGGTGCGAAGGAAGTATCATTTAAAACTTTCAACAGTAGGAAAGTCCCAGTAAATCCTTCGTTCAACTATTGTGGCAGATAAAGTAGAGAGCATCTAACTTCTACGGACAAAATTCATAGTTTCAACGAAGCTTTGCTTAACGAAGAAGGACGGAGTAGTACGTATTTTCGTAACAGACTGTAAAGCCAAATTCCCACTAGCAGAAAACATGAGTAGAAAGCAGGGCATATTTTTTCTGCCTTTTTACTTTCTGCTCCTGCTCCTGGAGCTGTCCCACATGCAAGAGAGACAGCAGAAGTCTGCTACCCAAGCACCATCATTTGTTGTAATTCTTGCCCAACACAAATGCGCTCCATCGATCTAAAGGGGGGGGGGGGGGGAAAACCACACTGAGACGTCATTGCAGAGATGGGTTTCCACTGGCTGAGAAACCGTGTTTGCCCTGTTTCTGCCACAATAGCTGAGCTCAACCAAATTCCAAAAAGCAGAAATTTTCAGTCGGGCAGAAGAGACCAAAGCAGGAACTGACTTAAAAAATTTTTCTGCTTTGTGGTTTCTGCCGTTGTTTTTACGTTGTTTAGTCTCGATATATTGACCTTTTTAGAGAACATATTGTCCGGCAGGAGGGACACTGTAGTTGTCCGGCATTATACACGGTCTTTTTGACTCCTAGGCGTCATATTGTCCTGTCGAAGCTGCAGAAATAACGAGTTATTGCATGAACTAAAGGGTTTGCTATATTTTCATTCTAACACAATTTCTTCTTTTTATTTTTTTTGCACGACCGTAATGGCAGCGCATATGAGATGACTTAATGAGAAGGTCTATTATCTTAGAATCTTTACGTATCCAGTTGTCGTCTAACTTACACACACAGCGTGTCCACGTTCTTCATGTGAGCTTCCATAATTAACGTTTGTAAACGGTGTTCCGACAATGGGAATTTTCAAACCAAGGGCTTGGCTACTTTTCAACGTTTCTTTCCGTCATGGGATGTTTCAGCGTGTCTATCAAACGACCTAGGAGCAATCCCGAAAGTTTAAAAAGCCTTTATTTGTTTAAGGTAGTTTTTGGAGATTAGTCTTCTATGACAGTTTAGTGAATAATCCCTGTATTTTCTCTTGTCACTGTCTATTTCCATTCCCATTCAAAGAGGTTAAGTAGTAGCCATCGAAACATTAGATGCCGTGTCTTTCTGTTTTATCGAAGGTATATCCATTTATCCAATATCAGTGCATCCGGAGATGGGTGCGATACAGTCAAGCAGGAGGAGTTCAATGCATCAATTGTTCTTTTGTTAATGTACACTGAGTGGTCAGATTATTATGACCACCAGATGTTTGTAGGCAAATTAGCTGTAATTTCGCGCTGAACAATATGAAAGCAGGTTCTTTGCCGTGATAGTGAAAGTGATTTGTTTCTGAATATATTGGTAAACAACGCGATTTAACTGGTTTGAACATGTGATTTACCAGATTTGAACATATTGGTGCTGAGAGTCATGCAGCAAAACACATTTTGTTAAATGTTGAAGAGCAACTGTTGTTAACGTGTTTAATGACTGGATTGTGTCAGACGAAAAACTGGGTCTGAACTTGTGATTTGTGACTTCAGCGATTGGTCAATGTTCGGAAACTACTGGTGGCTCAGTAGTTGCGTGATCGCTCCTGATGCCCGAAGACGTGGTTCGACCCGTCCAAGGATGATGAGGATATTTTTCAAGGGGGGGGGGGATCCTGAGATCAAGCACTTCCTTAGGAAGGGAAGAAAAGCAGTTGGTCCCATGTAGTTGTTCTCTGGCTGCACGTTAAAGAACCCTTGCGAGGCAAATTTTGCGGCCCCTATAACGCCCTCCTGAAATGTCCATAGCAGTTGAAAAGCACGTTAATATCAAACAGCCAACCAATGATCGAACATAACTAAAAGTATCAAGAATGGTCCAAGACAACAGAAGTGCAAGAGTGAATCAAATTATTACAGATCTTAATTAGGGGTTCTCTCAAATGTTCTCTGAACACACTGTTCACTATGTACAACATCATATGGGATATGGAAGCCAAAGGCCTGTTCAAACACCTTTCCTGTCTGCAGTTAACAAAATAAAACATCTCCAATTTGAACAGGAACACAAGGATTGGACAGTTCAGTATTGGAAAAAAGTCATATAGTCCGATGAATCACGTTTATCATTGTGTAATACAGATGGCAGAATAAGAAATTCGCAAAAACAGCATGAAAGTATGGACCCCACATGCATGAGTGCAACCCTTCAAGCAGGTAGAGGCAGTGTTATGGTTTGGGGCATGTTTTCCTGGCATAATATGGACCTTTTAAATCTTGTGGAACAACTGAATAAAACAACATATACGGGGTTGTGCATAACCTTTTGCTAGGGGGCTGCGACTTAAGCCGCAGCATTGTAGCACACTCTTATGACGCTTCGGCAGAGAGTAGTTCATTGTGCGTCTATTGGTATCAAACAAATCTGGCTGGTTTAATAAATGACAGTAAAGAGCAGCGTTTCATGGATAGAGTTCGTGCAAATGCATATCGAGAGGCAATGGAAGCAGGTGCGTCTTTTATTAATCGCAAATGGGTTGCGAACAAGTTAAACCGATGTTTTTCCGTTTCTTCGAGATCCAAACAACACTATCGAACCGCATGAAGTTTGTTTTTTGCACGATAAGGCACCTTGCTTTAAGGCTAATGCAACACAGCAAATCCTAAGAGAAAGTTCTATCGATTTCTTCTCATCAAACGAATGGCCCGGTGCATCCCCTGACCTAAACGTTGCTGAACATTTTGGAGCCGTGTTAAAAGACGCAGTGGAATCTTTAATGATTCAAGAACGTGGTAAAAATCAGTATTCTCGAGACCTTCTAATGGGACACCTGACATCTGTGCTGAAGGACATGGAGTACGATACTGCTCTGTTTGAGACACTCCTCCGCTCCTATCCGAAACGGATGCGTGCTGTTCGAGAAGCAGGTGGTGGCCACACTAAATATTGATGTGATAAAAGCAGAAATAAACGTACTTTTTGATTATCAACCGCAGAACATTCCACTTAGTTTTGTTTATTTTCCAGACCCCTAGCTAAAGGTTATGCACAACCCTGTACAAGTATCATTGCTGATCAAACTCAATCAATCATGTTGATGGCGTAGCCCAATGGACATGGCTTCTTCCAACAAGAGAATGCGCCATTCCATCATGGTTTCAAAAGCATGAGTGAGACTTTACTTTGCCTAGGTGGCTCCCACAATCACCAGATCTCAATCCAGTTGAACATTTGCAGGACGAAGTTGAAAAAACTATCAGGCAGATAATTTCAAAACCTCCAAATCTCACACAACTGGACAGCACTTTTCATCAGGCATGGTGTCAGATTTCTCCCATCACCTTTCAACATGTCGTGGAGTCAATGTCAAGAATAATAGCCACAGTAATAATGGCAAAAGATGGCCCAACGAAATACAGATGGGGTGGTCATTATAATCTAGCCACTCAGTATATGTCTTATCATTTTTAATAAATATTGCATTAAAAGTTGTTATTTGTAATTTACAAAAAAAGTTTTGTATCTAATAATCTACCATTCATCTGCTTATTTATTCAATGTGCTTTCTTGCCAATTAACTTTTTTTCACGTGACATTTTGAAACTAATAATTAACTTAGAATAAGCGTTTATAAAATGTTGGCCAGTTCATGCAATCTGTCGAATTTAATCATGCATGGGAAAGAATACATTTATATACGTTAATGTAATGAGAATACATGTTTTATTTAAGAATTGAAATTTGGTGAATACATTCAGTCTTGCACAGAAGTTTTAAAGTTTTTTATTATAACTTAATTAAGCATTAATCTTTACATAAAATACAAATTATTACAGATATTCAAAGAGGAATTTGAATTTTTTAATGTTTATCAGTATGAGTTTGGAAACTGGCATTGTCTTTTTGAATCTAGTTTATGATATTCGTCTTTACAAAACTGCAATATTATATCACAAAAAATATGAAAAAGAAGAATGCCTCAAGTTTAATAAACTAAAGATCTTAACCTACTTAATAGTTAATTATCGATAAAATAAATGTCCACAATTTCGTATATCTAGGATACACAAAATTCTATATATCGTGTATGTATCCTCTAATACATTTGAATGTAATCTTATACAAAAGACGTGTTTCTTAGAGCTGAAAAAGTTCAAAACTCTAGCTTGAATTTGCATCACATTCATTGGATTCATAAAATGCATAAAACTCCAAATTCTTCTTTATCCTTGCCTTTTTAATTAGATTCATTGAATGCTAAGACCTCACATTTTGGTCATATTCATCAGATTCAAAAGAACCGTAAAGTTGCAAACCGCGCTTTTGCATTGCTCCTTCATCAGATTCATGTGATTCAAAGGATTCCAGACTACGCTTTTGCTTACTATCTTCCTCTGATTCATCAGATCCGAAGGATTCATCAGATTCCCAATTACGCTTCTGCCTCGCCTTTTCATCAGATTCATCAGACTCGAAAGATTCATCAGATTCCCAATCACGCTTCTGCCTTGCCTTTTCATCAGATTCATCTGATTCGAAGGATTCAGATTCCAAACTACGCTTCTGCTCCACCTTTTCATCAGATTCATCTGATTCGAAAGATTCATAAGATTCCCAATTACGCTTCTGCCTCGCCTTTTCATCAGATTCATCAGACTCGAAAGATTCATCAGATTGCCAATCACGCTTCTGCCTTGCCTTTTCATCAGATTCTTCCGACTCGAGAGATTCATCAGATTCCCAATCACGCTTTTGCCTTGCTTTTTCATCAGATTCATCTGATTCGAAGGATTCATAAGATTCCAAACTACGCTTCTGCCTCGCCTTTTCATCAGATTCATCTGATTCGAAGGATTCATCAGATTCCCAATCACGCTTCTGCATCGCCTTTTCATCAGATTCATCTGATTCGTCAGATTTAAAAAGTTCATAAGATTCCAAGCTTCGTCTTTGCTTTTTCTTTTCGTTGATTTCTTCATTTGAAAAGTCAGAGTTCCTAATTTGCATTTTATTATTTTTATCTAAATGATGTTTGCATACAATTCTAGGACAGCATTCAGGATAATCTCCCTGTATGGTTTCCCATTCGCATTCTGGAAACATTTCTTTATTGAAGTTTAAATCTGGACATCTAAAAAAAAAAAACGAAACGGAATATAAAATTAGGTTATTATAGTTTTTCAAAACAAATCCTTAGAAATTAATTAGAATACACATTCAAAAAAATACAAGATTATTTATTTTTTTGAACACCTTACGAGCACATAACGGAATACCATACAATATTTACGAATTACAAGCAAACTTTCTGTTTTTACGAATTAGTTAACTTTCTGATTTTTACATGCAAAGAGACCTTTCTTAATCTCCTTGTTAGCATGAGTTGTGTGATTGCCCCAGATTGGGATTTTACAATTTACAAAGTAGCTCTAAATCAATTAAGAAGAATGTTCCAATTATCGATTGTATTGTAAGGAAAAATTCTATTCTTAAAGAAGATATAATTTAGGGAGCTTGATTTAAGAAACTCTTTTTACAGTTTAGGTGATGTAACAAAGTATGATTTTGCCGTGAGCAGGCTTTCCCTCTAGGCGGTATTGGTTAATCTCCTTCTATTCATGATTTTCACTAGAGTCAAAGTTTTTAACAATCGTACAACATAACAAATGCTTATAGATCTGACAATGAGAAACCTAAGAGATCTTAAGAAAAAAATGTGAGGGGTGATATTTTTCGCCAAACCACTTCCAATTAATCCTCAAACAACATCGACAGATGAGCTCCGTGCTTGCCTTAAAGTTCCACTATTTGGAAATTTGTCCACAAAAAAATTAATTACGAATATGAGGGTGCGCATTCTTGGTGACAACAGTCATAAAATTTGTAAACAACTACTCAGTTTTGGTGATGAAAAATTACCCACAATTGCGTTAGATTTAATTTCTCTCTCACCTGATTTCTGTATACTGTTGTCGTCGGTGCGAGAAATCTTGCTCTTCTGTATACAGGGTGATTCTAAAAGGTCGTGCCAAAATGAAAAGGCAGGTAGAGGGTGAAATTCTGAGCCGAAAAGTCTAGCCTCGTGTTAGTATCTAGTACAGAGGGTCGATTATCGCGAAGCAATAATCTGCGGCACCTACTCCTACGAGGGAGTTTTGCGCCATCCCAGTAAATAACGACTGCTACGAGATGACAGTAGCAGCCGAGACCGACGGCTTAGCGTGCCCTCCGAAGCACGGGGGGTTTCATGATGGAAGAGCTGTTGGCGGACAAACAAACCAGTGGCTGTCACCAACTGCTGGAAAACCAGCTATGGTCACTTGGCAAATGGGTCAGACTAAAGTCCACCAACAGCCGTGCCCCAAATAGCTGTCCCGCCAGCAGTGGCCCTGAAGCCCTGGCCGTCACCCAGCCAGCAGCTGGCCGCGCCTGAAGTTGCTGAACTCCATCGATTAGCAAGCCAACCGACGACACAAGCAGGCCACGGCCACCCCCAGCCGCGTGTTTCTATCTGAGGCTCCGTTAAAAAGTTCTAGCACTTTAAAATTTCGTGTCGTCACTTCCGTTTCAGTCAAAAAAATATTTTTAACATACTTTAATTTCCAGTTTTGCTTCATCCATACATTTTTGTATTATGGACAACTACTCTAGTGCCGAATTAGCAGACATGCAGCTCCTTTATGGGCGTATTTTAGGGAATAGTAGAGCTGCTCAGCGTCTGTACCAAGATAGATTTCCGGAAGTGACGTCACGAAAATTTAAGGCGCTATGACTTTTAACGGAGCCTCAGATCGAAAACAGCGACTAGACTTTTTTGCTCACAATTTCACCCTCTACCTGCCTTTTCATTTTGGCGCAACCTTTTAGAATCACCTTGGCCGATACCAATACCGAGATTCCTTACCGATACCAAACATTAAAGCGCTATAAATTGTTAATGGAGTCACAGATCGAAAAAACGCGACTAGAGTTTTTTGCTAAGAATTTCACCCTCTACCTGCCTTTCCATTTTGGCACGACCTTTAAGAATCACGCTGTATATAAAGAAGGATGTTTGTGGGTGTGTTTGTTTCTTATTCAAATCTACAGTTTTATTACGATCTTGATGAAATTTTGCATGCTTGACCTTTAAAGCATGAGGAAGGTCACTGTCCATCTCAGATATCGAATAAATAATAATTATTGATAAAAAATCGACAATCATGGTTATGGCAAGGCATATTAATGAGAAATAACTCATGACCAACAATGCAAGGCAAAGTTTGTGTAACAATACTTATCAACAATGTTATCAACACGCAATTCACAAACACTCTGCACGGACCAATAATATCAGGAATATGTTTAACCAAGGTCTAGTGGGAATTTTATCCACCAATAAGTACCATTTTCGCGAAAACGCCTGAACTTTGGGGAAAACGGTCTTGGGAGCCTGTTTTTATGAGTAGAATAATTTGAAGAAGTTTTATGCTAATTGGGTATACTGTAGGATTACTGTAGCAAAAAGAATTTTTTTGGACACTGTAAGGTCGATCTCAGGTTCTGTGTATTGCGGATAGATGCATTGTCTGGGGTAGTTTTGCATGCGGATTACTATGAAAAAAGTCGTTTTCAAAACTTTGCAGTGGTTTCCGAGATAATTGGACCCTAATTTGCATAGATGTCACAGAGAGAGTTCGAATAATTTTTATTACAATCTACATGTAATATTTTGTAAAATTGCCAACTTTCGTTTTAGTCTGACTTATTCTGCCCTTTCGGCATCTGTTTGAATTTTGGTCACTTTCTGAGAAATTGCATTTTCATTAGGCATTGCCGGGGCTTTAAGATCCTGAATACTTGTAACAATTTAGTAAAGTACTTTGTTCTAATTATTAACAATGACAAATGGGCTATTTTTTAAATGTGTCACTTTTGGGAAAAAATATATCATTTTAATCTGTGACGTCCAAATTATCACTTTTATGATTAACAATAAAGACTTAATTCAGTCAAAAGTAATGTTTTAAAATTATCTACAATGTCACTAAAAAAGTGACACAAATTAAAATTTAAGAAATTGGCTTGTGATCGATAGTGTTTTTTTTTAAGAATTGAAAATAAGTAACATGCGTTGTGTAAAGTAAAAATATTTATTTTAAGACTAGAAGCGAACCCACCCGTTTGTATTATCGGGAAATAAACCATTGTTAGATTTTTCTTTTTATTTTGACAACGTCCACCGTCGCTGATTTTATATAATTGACTAGCAATATTACCTGGCTTCGCCTGGGTGAAAAAGATGCGTTGAGTAATTTTTTTAACGATTGTTTGTTATGTTTTTATTATATATTAAATGGATACATTATATGTTACAGAATATTTGATATGAATGTATAGTCCGTAGACTCAAACCGCTGTTAGGCGGTGTATAACACTTCATTATAAGTTCATAACGGCGTGGGGGCAGAGAAGGGAAGGAATAAGAGCCTCCCTGACCCCTGCAGCACTTCCTTATATAAGAGGAGATACAGAGGGTGTTGACCCTTGACACTTACCCCTCCTATGTCCGGGTGGGCGGTGAAGTCAGTCCTCGTGTTGTCTATCATCATTAGCGCGCATATTCCAGCAGTTATAAATTGAACTATGATTAACAAAGTATGAACGAAATGCAAGAAACGGAGAAACAGTCTAGAAAGCCTTCTCTAAACCTTTCTTAATCATTTTAAACCAAAAAAGATGATTTATAAATAATGAACTGAGAACAAAAGAAAATTAAATTACTGTATATGTACAAAAGTAAATAATGAAAAAAAAATGATAAGATAAATGAATCAGCTACACAGGCAAGCTGGGCATGGATTGTAAAGTAGTTGTGCATTCAAGTCTATTTCGGTAAACAACGTTGTATGTCTTTCCCTGGGGGGCAAAAACATGTAGATTTCGCAGCTGGACACGCAGGAGCAAGCAACGTTTATCTGCACGTGAGAGAAGCAAGCTTCTTGAAAATATCTGCGACCTTGAAAGTCTGGAAAAATTGAATAAAATGAAACATTCTTCGTCTGGCATCGCCATCTAGTGACATCCTTTGAGAACAACAGTCTAGCTGATATGCCCGTCGGGCATTGCTCGGGTTGTTTGTTCCAATGACGTATATTAATGGTAGATTCCGAATCCTGTTGTTAATATCGCCACCAAAGTGAAGCCAATTGAAGCCATGGCAGTTTTCGGCAGGAGTGAGCCGTGGTCTTGTTAGCTGTGTGGCTTCTTTGTTTTTGACTGTTTTGGGCCCGAGGAATAATTAATTCAAAAACATTCCTCAAAGTTTCCGCATACAACCATACAAATAGACACGAAAAAGGACCAAGAATCACTTTTCACAACCATAAATCGAACATATGTACCGAAAGATGATCGAAACGAAATTGAAACCATGACTGAAAAATTGTTTATAAAATATTATAAAATTCTTCAAATACAAAGTTAACGAAGAGATACTTATCATTCCAAGATCGGAGTGTTAAAGAATTATTAATCAGGTACCCTCATGTTTAGCCATGTATTTTGCTCACTTTCGACCCTTCCCACTTCAAGTATACTAGCAGGTTTCCGGGTCTATCTTTAATATACGTCACTGATTTGTATGATGATATTTTGCATTATTGATGCTGAAATTTAAGCTATGGTCTCTTTAGTCATTATATAGTAATTTTGCTTCTATAAACGAAATTAGTTAATAAAATAATATTAATTAGTCAAATTAAATTTACAATAGTTTACAACTAAATTTTAGCACGGCCTTTTTATCCCCTCGTCTCTGCACACGCGCAAATTCTGTTGTTGTAGTCAACAATTGGATTGCTGTATTTATGGAAAAAGCGATTTCAGTCCCCTCTATTGCATGAATTTGGCTATTTCTCAAACCTTATGTAATTTATCGCTCGTATAACGTATATGCGCCGTCTGGCCTCGCCATCTAGTGACATACTTTAAAAACAAAAAGTCCATTCAACTTTTCTATAAGATAGTATCGCCATCAAGTGACATCCTTTGAAAACAATTCAACTTGTCGAAAAATAAGGATAACTTTAAAAATTGAAATAAACACGGTATAAAAAGTACCCTACTGAAAGCACAGTGACACTAACTACGTACATAGAAAATTTCGTGGAGATTCCTTGAGTATTTTCTGAGTTCTGAAAGGACAAACGTTCCAACGGAGTCTGAGTTATAATATATATATGGATATATGGATTAAAGTGGCCACAATTCAACGAAATATTCTGTATGCCATGTTAATGCAGAAGAAAAGAATATACAACTAGGATTTAATTGTCAAGCAATTTATTCAATAAGAAAAATTAAAAAAAATCCCCAAGTAGAATAAGTATGTTTAGAAAAAAAAGATTTGGCTAAATACAATGACTATTTTTTTTAAAAAAAAGAAAGTACTACATTCTCTAATAAAATTAAATCCCAATTTCTCAATGAATAATGTTCAAATAAACGAAGAGTTTAATTGAATCCCCCCAAAAAAACAAAACTTCAATAAATACTCAATTATCAATCAGTTAAGAATTTTATGTAATATGGAAAATCAACTATCCACAAATATATAATCCCAGAAATAGGAATATGAAAATTTTTCCAAGTTCACTCAAACCAAAGTTGAGTATTAAAACAGCATGGCAAATAAATAACAAGAAATTAAGCCTCCCGAGGAAGGTATAGGGAAGTAGCGGAAGCACTGAGTTCACCTATTTTTTTATTCCTTCATCTGCACTTTTTACCCCCCTCCCATTTTTTAAAATCAAAGATTGATTTTTTCGAATCTTGTATTTAGAAAATATAAAAGAACCCTATCTTCGTTCCTTTCTCATCATTTTCGATCGAATGATATATCAAACCCTATATGTTGCCATAAAGTTCTAAAGACCAAGTGATTGCCTCCCCCACAATTCCCACTCTATTGGCACAATTTGGCCCAAACTTTACAGTGATGTTGATATTCCGCAGAGGAACGTGCATACCGAATTTCATTCCTTTATATGCATAAATACGCGTAGACCTTTTGGTCCCCTCTAATTTCCGCCCCCGAAAGTCCGACCCTAGTGGGCCAATCTAAACCAAATTAAATAGTGAAGGTGCACATGCCTATCGTAAGCTATATTCCGAATTTCAACATTCTACCTCAAAAAATGCGGAAATTATGAAGGGGACGTACGGACGGACAGACAGACAGACGGACATTGTGAAAACAATAAGTAGCTCCATTCTTCCGCTACTTAATAATAAAACAATTGTGTGGCCAACACGTTAAAGGGCAACTGACACCAAAAATCATCTATTAATTTTATTGTTTTATAACAAAAAGGACCATCAACTAACTCTAATTCGATTTGTAAAATTTTTATAACTAAAGTAGTTTTTTAAATATAATTTTTCAAACATCAGTTTTCAAAACTCATCTCGTTTTGAGCTTCGCCTCAATTCACGCTCCAAGGCGTGACGTCACACTGGAGAATCGTCTTGGCTATCTAACAAAATAACTCATCATCATTTTTCTTTTTCGATCATATTCTATCCTTAATTTTGGAAAATCCAAATAAAAAATTGAGATCCACTTACATTGAAATGTTCCTTATTGCACTAGCGTTATTTGGGTTCAAATTTGCAACAAACCCGATTTTTAGTTTATTTTTCATTATTTGATTAATAATGTGTCGGTTTCAAATGTTCAAGTAAAAGTTACAAGATTTAAAAAGTGAGCAATTTATACTGAACTATGGCCTTTCTCATCTTGTTTCTCATTTCTTATTTTTGTTTATATTTTATCTCTTTCCCAATGTGTGACAATTATACAACCTGTGATAATAAAGTTCGGTGAATGGACGTGAAATTGCTAACGGTCGTAAGAGTGCGCCATCGTCGTATCCTGACCCAGACAGGTCGAGACATGTTTAAACAAATTTGATAGAATCAACGCTTGAGTGTGTTTATTGTGTTTAAACAGGACATTGAAGAGAGAAGGTGTAGTACGCGCGGTAGAAACCCAAAATGGATCAGCGAACGAAAGAGACTCATGAAATAATGACAACAGTTTACAAAGAAAGTGCTATTACTTTGAAGTGTGTTTATGAATGGTTTAAACGGATCCGAGGAGACCGGAACACCGTAGAAGACGCCCCCAGAAGTGGCCAGACATCCAACGTAATGTTAGGACTCAACTGAAGGCTTGCCAAATCTGAATATAGACATGCAAGATTTAATAACATAAAATGAACGTTAATTTCACCAACAGCACGAAAAAGGGTTATATGAATACAATTTCTTCGTATTAATTTTGTATATCACAAAAATATTCTCATATATATTCTCACTATAACCTTTGTCTATGTCAGACTCATAGTTGCCCAGAAAAACATGTCTAAAAACGACTACGCCAGGAGTTTCCATGACTTGTACAGGCGTTCTCAGAAGTGCATTACCATCGACGGGGATTACTTTGAAGGATAGTAACTGCTGTTTCATGTAAGCGAGCAATCCACTCTCAATATGCCATCAATCACCGAACTTTATTGTCACAGGTTGTATATAAGGGGCACATATATATCGTTAAATCAATTCATATTTACATATTTTATCAATTGTCGATTGGTTTGCTAACATGCCTTAATATTGATTCGTTAACAATTAGACTCGTCAGTTTATATATTAACAAGAAATTAAGCCTCCCGATGAAGGTATAGAAAAATAGCGGAAGCCCTGAGTTCATTTATTTATTTATTCCTTCATCTGCACGTTTTAACCCCCATTTTTTAAATTTAAAATTAATTTTCTCGAATCTTGCATCCAGAAACTATAAAAGATCCGTATCTTTTTTCCTTTCTCATCATTTTCGATCGAATGATATATCACTCTCCATATGTTGCCATAGTTCTAAAGACCAAGTGATTGCCACCCCCACAACTCTGACCCTATTGGGACAATTTGGCCCAAACTTTACAGTAATGTTGTTCTTGCTTAGAGGAATCTTCATATTGAATCTTGCATCTTCATATATGCTTAAATACGCGATGATCTTTGGGTCTCCTCTTATTTCCACCCCCGAAACTACGACCCCAGTGGGCCAATCAAAGCCAAACTAAATAGTGAAGGTGCACATGCGCATAGTAAGCTACATTCCGAATTTCAACCTTCTACCTTAAAATATGCAGAAATTATGAAGGTGACGGACGGACGGACAATGTGAAAACAATAAGTAGCTCCATTCTTCCGCTACTTAATAATGTATTTATAACATTCTCTTATGTATTCACTTGGTTGTAATGATTTCGCTCTCAGCCGTATATGTTTCTCACACCTGTGTCAGTTTCTCTTACGATCGAGATGAACCGGTGCCCATAAATATATCTAATTATAATATTGGTTATTGTTCCCTTCTGCACATCGCGTGATGACTGATCATGCGACTAAGGAAAATGAATTTATTTTTTAATGACTGAGGGCTGCGCCCACCAGACTCCCCACCCCCCCTAACGAACTGATATATACAATCTCATTGAGACTACCGTACTATACTTTTTCCTTGCTACATATACAAACACATGCCTACATCGTTAAGGGAAAAAAAAAGATACGCGAAACGAATTCCCTGTAGTTAAAAAAATATAAAACATAAAAAATTCTATGTAACCTATCTTATTCCAATTCCTGAATAAGCTGTTTGCAGGTTTCTGTTCATAATTTGTCTAACAGTAAGAGTTTTACCTATCTGAGTATTCTTTTAACTTAAAATCAATAAAGAGTGTAGTAAACTGACATTTTTATGATTTTATGTGAGATTTTAAAAAAAGATATTTACAGCAGAATTAGTCTGAAAAAATTCCCAGAAAAAATAACACGACAGTACTTGTTTTAACAGGTGATAATTTTTTTATAATTTTTTATAATTTTAGTTCAGAGCAACGGAATCATCACCGTGCGCCCCCCCCCCCCTTCTATATCCTATTGACTCTATTCGAGTGAGCAACAATTGAGTTGCCTTGAAAATGGGTCTGGTTTGAATCTTTATAGTTGCCGTTGACATTGCGCGCGCTTCCATAAAAATTCCATGTTACTCCATTTTTGGAAACTATTTAGTCGACACTAAAAGGAATCATAAAGAATGCAAGGCTGAAACATTTTTCTTGAGAACTTTTTTCGAGTTGATCTCAGATTGATTTCCGTTGAATGAATGAGGCTTTAGCGGTAATGACTACATGAATGGAAACTCCTTTCGCTCGTAAGACGTCATCGACTTCCACCTATCTTAAGAATGTTTTTCGCCCTGCTCAGTATATAGCGAATATTTGTTCATTTTATTAAATAGATAATAAAAGCTTTCGAAATTTAATTATGTATTACGCAATTATGCAGTTTTATTTAATTATTTACTTAATCTTATAGTATCGAAAATTTTGATGTCAGTTGCCCTTTAAGGAATGTGAAGAAAAGACTTTAATTGTAATTGTGCAGGAGTAATGAGAATTACTTTCATAGGTTAAGAAAACCTACACTAACTGTACTTATACACAAATCAATAAATACTTACAAAGAACTTGTAAGCTAAATAAAACAAATGGTACATCCATTTGTAATAAGGCCCAAAACTCATGTCTTAGTAAACATTCATTTGGTAATCTTCTAAGTCAGAAAACAGCTTAAAAAATATGATTAAACTTTCAATTGAAAGTTAAGAAGAATAATGTAAAAAAGACTACTTCCTGCCATAAAGGAAGAAAATGATCCAAGCAATAGAATTTTAAGGACAAGAACCATTCAAAAAAAAGCCTAATATGAAGATTAAAAGAAATGAAAAATGACAAAAAGTACATTATTAGAAAGGTTAATAAGTCCGAATTTACAAATACATTCTTGCCCCAATGGGGATCAGTCAGTACACATCAAAAGAATAAACTGGCTTAAAATGTGGCATCATCAGAAAGCTTAGGTATGGAAAAGTCCTCTGGAGAAGAGACTAATTGGCTTCGTGGATGAAAAAAAGAACTTTCCGCACAAAAAAAGCTAAGATGAAGGTGCTAAATTACATCATGGATGTGTATTTTCAAACACAAAGACAACAAGGTCTGTATCACAGTTTAATATAGCGTGTCCATCTCGACAGAAATAAAATGAAATAAAAGTTCTTACATAACCGGATATTTGAAGTAAACTAGTGTTGAAAGAAAAACTATGTGGAAATCATCATTGAAGAGTTGGTCTATTGAGAAAATGATGTGGCTTGAAGATGACAAACGAGCTGTTTGATCTGGAGCAGATGGTGAGGCTCCAGAAGAGCACCCTTAAATCGTAAACCAGGCAGGGTGCCCAGGCGCGCATGCTCAGGAGAACGGGCCGCCCCTAAGAGCTTGCGCCACCTATTCAAACGCCTCATAAAGAGGTCCATTCGTCCACCGGCGGGTCATCCAATGTTAAGGGGAAACATGAACAAAAACGAGAACGAGTTCTGGTTGCCTTCGATGACCTTGAAGATATGTTGAGATGAAGCGTAACGTCTCTGGAACAAAGCTGGGCCAAGCCGAAGCCATGGAGGAAGGACCTGAGATGGACAGCGCCCCTCCTCCATACTGCTGTGGCTGACGGGCGTGAACTACGAGCACATTCCAAACGGGCCAGCTACAGTTCTCGATTCAGGAAGGCGATGGAGATGGCCAGGTCTAGCTTGTATGCAGCACCGGTGGAGTCGTCCACTAAGAAGCGCACAGACTGGTAGGAAAAGGTAGTCAATCCAAAGTGTAACGAAAGGCGATCCCATATAGACTGTGCGAACGGGCACTCGAAGAACACATGATCAATGGAATCAGACGACCCACAAAACTGACAACCGGCAGATTCAACTATTCCCTACTGTTGTAAGCGTTGGAGATTATAGAATCCATGGTGCAGCAGACGCCATTGAAAGTTGAAGACCGTCCACTCGAAGGCGAGGGTCTTGATGGCCTTCAAGATGGCTGGCCATGGATACTCGGGATGCGAACATACGATGTCAGAAGTCGCTCCCCGGTCGGACTACTGGAAGAATCAAGATAAACGAAGGCTTCCTCAGTCTTATGGGTCCAGCTGGCACAATCCAGGAATAAATGACGCAAGATCTCACTGGACCAGATCGTAAAATCCAGGAGACTGCAGGTTAATTGTCACTAGCAGCGAGGTAGGAACGGGCAGCCTTTCACCTTATAAAAACGCTAGGAATAAAAAGCTAGCCCAGATGTGAGGGGGGAGGAAAAAGACCTGGATTTTGGCAACACCATACATTTTTACATCCTTAGGTTGAGCTTCGTCGAGTGTTTAAATGAAATAAAGCAAGGGCCATGAATAGATACGGTAGCACGATTTTTAATACGCCTTACGCGTTTCGGCATTATGCCACCATCGGAGCAGCATATTATATTTTATTGCCGGAACTGGTCCTCTTTGGGTTGAGCAGCATTTGATTGTGTGCCTCGTCCTGAATGCGGTTCCGATCCCTCGTCTCTGAATAGTTTTGCGAGTCTATATGCCTCTGGCCTAAAATAGGTCAATGTGACAAAATCTGTGGGTTAATGCTTAATGAACTGTAAGGGGTGGTTTAACACGAAACCGAAGTGGTTATACAAGAAAACCGAAGTGGTTATACAAGAAAACCGAAGTGGTTAAACGAGAAACCGAAGTGGTTATACAGGAAAACCGAAGTGGTTATACAGGAAAACCGAAGTGGTTATACAGGAAAACCGAAGTGGTTATACTAGAAACCAGAGCACTGCGACTCTCTGAGTCTATTGTACTATCCCCAATTAACGACTGCCACAGGAAACAGTAGCAGCCGGGACCGACGGCTTAACGTGCCCTCCGAAGCACGGGGGGCGATGGACGTTTCCAGGCGGTCACCCAACCTGTTATTAACCGCGCTCAAGGTTGCTTAACTCCACCAATACGTTAAGAAAGGCGAGACAACCGAGCTACACCTGCCCCCTAAATCTGTGGGTTACTTCGTGCGGTCCGGTGGATGCTTGATGGAACGTTTGCCATTGTTAAGTATCGCCGTTGTTATCCTGTCCGGGAATCCATTGATGCGGGCTAGTTGGTAGGTGGTGGCGATTTCTTACTTATTGGCGTCGTTGGGATAGGTGAGTGCTCTCCTGAAATTGTGCTTGATTGCTGTTGTCTTGTGCTGAGTGGGATGGTTGGAGGAATACGGGATAATATTGACGGCGGTGGAAGGCTTCCTGAATATTGTGAATTCCAATCTCTGTGCGGACCTATGTATGTTGACATCAAGAAAGTTTAGGGCCTCGTCTTTTTCGCATTCGATGGTGTAGGTCATAGCACTATGGGAGTTACTGAAGATCTGCAGTATGTCGTCAGTATTGGCCCGCCGCTCGTCAAAAATGATCAAAGTGTCGTCAACGTAGCGTTTATAGAATACGATCACAGAATCTTAGATCAATTTGTCGACCAACGGTTCCTCGACATGCTACAGGAATACCTCCGATACTATGGCACTTATTGGTGACCCCATAGCGATCCCTTCAGGGATGGCGAAGAACTCGCCATTAAATTATGAAGTAGTTGTGGCTCTGTAGTAGGTTTAACAATGAGATAATATCAGTGCATTCTTTGGGGTCTTTCCGTGTTTTGGCCAGATTGTGTTTGATGACCTGTATGGTCTTGGTGAGTGGTACGTTGGTATACAGGTTGGTAATATCTAATGATATGAGCCGTATGTGTGCGTTGATTTGTAGGGGTTTAAGCTGGTCGTGTAATGAGATGCTGTTCTTAACGGAATATTTGCTGTTCAGTGGGTAATTAGCAGTGAGCCATGCGGACGTTTGTTTAGCAACATAATAGAAAGTGCCCTTCTGGCAATTGACGATTGGACGGATGGGGTTACCCGGTTTGTGGATCTTGATTTGTGTACGTAATTTCGGTGGTTATGGTTGCTGGACTGTCAATTTCTTCGCGGTTTCTGGTATGTGAGTTGATTCAAGGTTTTGGATTACTAATTTAGTTTGATGAGCATACTTCGATGTCGGGTCCTTTTAGCATACATCATCGACCATTGTTAATCCTATTTCTACCAATAAGAAACCCTAAATTTGGTCGACTAATGAAGATGTAACAATGTATGACGTTTCCGTAATCAGGGCGGCCATTCTGGTCCAATAAGATATTGCCGGATGTCTGGCAGACCCAGGCCCCCTCCAAAAAAGGGAATAAACAGCAATTCGGAACGAACGGGATGGCGCCATGCTAAATATTCCCAAATACAAATCACTACTGCACTGCGCACTTTCTTCAAGAGCGGGTGAGAAGGTAAGGCGAATAGGCATTTAGACGTCAGCAGAGGCACGATGTGCGTCTTGACGAACCTCGCCTTGACAAACATCGAGGTGGTAAAGCGAAAATGTTTGCCAAGGCGAGAAATACACTTATCAATTACCTGCTGCCAGTGGTGAGAGTCCATGTCTGTTATAAAGGAAAAAATGTATCACAGCACTGTTATTTGCTTACACCATGTTATTGGGAAAGTACGGACATAGTCCACCCTCCATTTCCCAATAGCGATGCCTTTAGACTTGACAAAATTGATGGAACTTCCCGTCGAAGTGCTAAAGAGATCAATAGATTACTCATAGATGCCCAGGGAAAAAGCACATCATCAGCATATGCCAGCGTTCGGATGTTGATCGAAGCAGCTGGCAAATCATAACCCCGGACATCAGGATGGTGATTTAGAAATTGCAATAAAGCCTCCAAATAGAAAAACGTATAGGAGGGGGAGATGGAAAACTCCTGCCGAACGCCCTTGGTAAGTTCGAAAAAGGACGAAGTGGAGCCATTAAACGCCACACTTGAAGTGGCTGAAGCATACAGTGCTGAGATAATCGTAGCAAATTTCCGAAGATGAAGATGTTGAAACACACGGAAGAGAAACACTTGATTGACCTTGATGAAGGCTTTCTCCTGGTCAAGGCTTAACATGGTCAGAGAAGGGACGGGTGATAGACAGGTCAGCATCCTCAGTGAAAAGTCTCAGAGTCTCGGTCCAATGCCTTGTGGCATTCGACGGAAAGATTTGGGCAGGATTTCTTGCAGCATGAGGAGATGGTGTCAGTTGAACTAATTAATAAAGAATTGTGCTGATGGATATTGACTGCATAGGCCATGGAAGTCGGAGCACTTTTGGGAAGCAGCAAGCTTCACCTCCTGGAGAAGAAGGACATCCGGCCTGTACAGGGCAATGAAGAATGTTAAGACCGATTGCTTAAAAGATGAGCCAAGGGAACGTATGTTTAATGAAATGACCTTCACTGAGAAATTTAGCTGACGGAAGCTGACCTGTATCCGGAGGATTCTTGATCCTCACCAACGAGGGAGGAAGCACAGATGTCTTCCGTCTAGGGGAATGAGCACGATCCGAAGAGGAAGTGGAGCTGCATTGATGACTTGCGCAGCTGTCTCGTTCGGAAGAAGAGGACACAGGACTCCCGTCCCTCCTGCTACGATGTCGTGGCTTCTTCTTGCGAAGGCTCTTAGGCATTGTAATGTTCCCACTGAGCAGGCACTGATGGCTTGGAGGTCCCAGCAGAAGATGTAACTTTAGCTGGTGCAGACACACTGGCGATTTGCAGAGGCTGCGACACCGATGAATACGCAGGTGGAGGAAGGGTTGGAAAATCCTCCACCGCAAACACCGACCTGGAGGATAACGAATCGTCTGTGATGACTTCAGCAGAGTAATGGTCCTGCACATCAAGGCGTCACATAGCAAAGGAGAGGGGACCACTTCGCGAACCACAAGAGGAGGGGGAGATGGCATTTCCCTTCATGGCATCTTTGGACGAGCCGGTGGTGGCGGGTTCGTCTTGGACTTCCTAGTCGAATGACAAGGCGTGGTGAAGTCACTGCTGGACTTCCTCTTCTTGGCCTTCTTTTGGACTGATGGGCGCTAGTGGCTTAGCTAGTGAAGTCATAATTGTTAGCTGCTGGGACGACATTCCTCGAAGCAGTGGCATTAGGGCTGCTGGTTGATGCATGCGGCCTCTCCGGGCACTGATGGTACTTGCCAGGATACGAATGCAGAAGTCACACTTCTTTAGGAGAAGACAGTCCTTCCGCCCAAGGCCCTCGTAGAGAACGAAGACACGCTTTCCGTACAGCACAAGGGAGTCAGGAATGTCTTTTTGAAGGCGCATGTCCAACAGAATGTCACCATTCTTCTGCAGCAGGAATAGGAGTGTTCTGGACAGGACACTCGCAGCACCTCCCCATAGTTGGACATGGTCCTTCAAATCAGTGGCGAGGCAACCCAGACAAGTACGGAAATAGGCCCAGGGTCGGCTTTAAACAAGTGGATAGTGGCTTTGGCCGACTTTTACGTGGCCAGCATCTACTATTCGCTCAGCAACATTTCGGCTCCTCCAAAGCATCCTGGATTCAGTGGAGGAAAGTCTTTGCAGGACCAAAACAGCGAGAAAACCGGACGGCGAAACAGGGGGTATGCCAGTTCGTGCATACAATCTCTTCATGAAAGCACCGATGGCAAACGGGCCGTCGGCAAACATCATCACCATGTTCCCCATGGTGATGATGGAAACAGAGTTCAAAGGAGTGGAACCTTCTCCGGAGAGGGACGCACAAGGAAACACTAACTCACATAAAAGAAGTGGTAGAACACTAAGATGGCAAATGAGCCCCATGGCTGGCTGGAAGTAGAGGAATTAGTGAAGAAATTTTTTTTAATACATGGCTTTATACACTTTGACAATAACCCCAATGCACATGGCTAGCACGCGTTAACAAATATGGAGGTCACTGCCTCAGGGCATGCTTATGCAAAACATAAGAACAGTAGTAAAGCCTAGTAAAACATTGACACACAAGGATAACATTGTTCTACAAAAAAAAACTTACATTTTAGAAAATATCTTCTTAAAAATTGAAAACTGTCATGTTTTCACAATAAAAAATAAGGAAAATATTACAGACAGATAGAATGAAGAATTAGCTAATTCCAGAGACATATTTTCTAAGACAAGTGTCTCTCCTTTTTATCACTATGCCAAACAAATAAAAAGAAATGAGATGAAAAAATGCTATATTTTTTGAACATCACAAATCAAAATGTATCCCCTCTTTCTACGTAGTTGTAAGGAAAAGACTGGTTTATAAAAAATGCCCTAAAGGGCAATGAAAAAAGTTTATAATATGAAACCTTTTTTAGTTTGTCCATGGAAAAAGTACCCAAGCATGGAAAAGGAGAAGACAAGCAGCACTTTACCTGTACTGTTTTTACAAATTATCGACCTCCATTTTAAACCCCTTGAACCTGTACAATAAATCGTCATATTATTTTGTGCTCAGCTTACAACAGTGATCACTGCCATTCTGCCGTATATTCCCTAAAGTTTCAGAATCCAGTAAAGTTAATGTTTCATAATGTTTATTGGGCTAATTTCGCATACTTGTGTGCATACCATTCACAATGAATAATACAAAGAATTGTTTTCCTCACAACACTACTACTTTTGCGAATTCGTATGAGTTTTAAATTGAATAATTCATTACAGCATGGCAGAAACCAATTTTTAGCTTACATAATTGCAATTTAAATTTTAAAAAATGATCCCAAGCACTTTTGATGTTAGACAATTAACTTTGCTTTCTAAATTGTAATAATTACTGTAGTCTAAATTGTTTTTGTAAGCTAAAATTCGTTCAAGGCATACTGTAGCTAATCATTCAAGTTAACGTATTGGTTCGCAAAACAAAACTAGTGTACCCACTACACAGTTGTTTCAATTTAGTACGCTGCTAAACTGAATAATAGTGTTTATTCACTTTCTGTCTGTTTCGGGGGTTTTCCAGCAGTTGACGACACATCCTCACCCGTTGTTGTGCTTGCGCGGGCGTCAGCTCGTGGGGCACAACTCGGTAGCTCCTGATGACCATTACCATGGCGTGCAGATGTATAACTAACCACTCTCGATTGTATAGCAGCTTGTATAGTAAAGGACACCTGTCTATCTTCAAAATTTTGTATACATTTCAGTAGTTTTACACAGCATTGAATGCATAATTGCTTTTCTATGAACATTGAAAATGATTTTTTATGCATGCAAACATTTCACTGATATAAGCAGAGCACAAAATAATATGACGTTTTATTGTACAGGTTCAAGGGGATTAAAATAGGAGTCGATAATTTGTAAAAACTATACAGAAAAGAACAAATTTTTGCCAGGTAAAGTGCTGCTTGTCTTCTCCTTTTCCATGCTTGGGTAACTTTTCCATGGACAAACTAAAAAAAGGTTTCATATTATAAAGTTTTTTCATTGCCCTTTAGGGCATCTATCTATCTATCTTATCTTATATATATATAAAGAAGGATGTTTGTGGGTCTGTGCGTCTGTGGATCTGTGTGTGGGTCTGTGGATCTGTGTGTACGTTTTTTATACAAATCTACAGTTTTATTCCGATCTTGATAAAATTTCGCATACATGACCTTCAAAGCATGAGGAAGGTCACTGTCTACCTCAGATTTCGGAAAAATAATAAATATCGATAAAAAATCGATATTCATGGTTATGGCAAGGCATATTAATGAGAAATATCTCATGACCAACAATGCAAGGCAAAGTTGGTACAACAATAGGTATCAACAATGGTATCAGCACGCAATTCACAAACACACTGCATGAACCAACAATATATATCTCATGACTAACAATGAAAGGAAAAGTTTGTGCAAGTGTAATTATCCCGGGCAACGCCGGGTACCTCTTCTAGTCTATATATATAAAGAAGGATGTTTGTGGGTCTGTGGGTCTGTGGGTCTGCTTGTCTGTATGTTTTTTATACAAATCTACAGTTTTATTCCGATCTTGATGAAATTTCGCATACATGACCTTCAAAGCATGAGGAAGGTCACTGTCTACTTCAGATTTCGAATAAATAATAATTATTGATAAAAAATCGATATTCATGGTTATGGCAGGGCATATTAATGAGAAATATCGCATGACCAACAATGCAAGACAAAGTTTTTGCAACAATGGTATCAACACGCAATTCACAAACACTCTGCACGGACCAATAATATATATCTCATGACCAACAATGCAAATAAAAGTTTGTGCAACAATAGGTATCAACAATGGTTTCAACACGCAATTCACCAATAACAATGAGCACAGAATGATGATGTAATGTTAAAGCAATCTTTCCAAGAATTATAACAATGAACATAAAATGATGATGTAATATGGATAAGTAATTATAACAATGCATAGAATTCCTGTTATTCAGGCTTTTCTTAGAAAAGAGAGTTCTTAGTACTTAACAATTTCTTGATAATCTTTAAAAGTGATCAGTAACTGGAGATAATGGAGAGTTAGCAGACTATTGAGAAAGAGTGGAAAGACGAGAGAGGAAGCACTCCTTCAGCTCCGTGATGTATTGAGCAAATGGGAAGCAAGTAAATAGAAGAATCGGCGACTGCTAGACTGCACAAAGTGATGAATGGCCAAGTTTTGCTTCAACACATCGAGAGAAGAGTGGAAATTGCAACAACACTAAGTATACATCTGAGGTAAGATTACGTGAGTAAGAAATTATTTAGACTAGCAGTGGCATCCTTGGAGAGGTCCAGCACCATTGTAAGCCTTTAAAAAGATTTTTTTCGAAATTTTCATTAAGAATTTTTACTGTATTAATTCTAAGCATTTTCATGTGTTTTTTAAGATATTGCAAAATTTAATTTAATTTTTTGAGATTGTTCTGTTTACATCCAAGTGTAATTATCCCGGGCAACGCCGGGTACCTCTTCTAGTATGTATATAAAGAAGGATGTTTGTTTGTTTGCGGGTTTGTTTGTTTGTTTTTTATACAAATCTACAGTTTTATTCCGATCTTGATGAAATTTTGCATACTTGACCTTCAAACCATGAGGAAGGTCACTGTCTACATTAGATTTCGGAAAAATAATAATTATCGATAAAAAATCGATATTCATGGTTATGGCAGGGCATATTAATTAGAAATATCTCATGACCAACAATGCATGGCAAAGTTTGTACAACAATAAGTATCAACAATAGTTTCAACACGCAATTCACAAACACTCTACATGGACCAACAATATATATCTCATGACCAACAATGCAAGGTAAGTTTTGTGCAACAATAGGCCCGTCGTGTTCGCATCAACAATGGTATCAATACGCAATTCACCAATAACAATGAGCACAAAATGATGCAATGATAGAAAATTCATTTCAAAGAATTATAACAATGAACATACAATGATGATGCAATGACAGAACATTCGTTTCCAAGAATTATAACAATGAACATAAAATGATGATGCAATGACAGAACATTCGTTTCCAAGAATTATAACAGTGAACATAACAAGCTTTCAGACGATTCGGAAAAGTGTGTGTCTCTTTGTGTGTGTGTGTGTGTGTGTGTGTGTGTGTGTGTATTTGGCACGTTTGAGCAGTGCATAACCTTTTAGTTTAATTCCAAAGATACATCAACTCGAATCATCGAACCAAAATACATACGGTTTATCTGTGTTGTGCTATTTAATAATCGTTCGAAGTAACCATATTAATTCATACCTGTCGTAATGCCACCAAAGAAAAGAAAGAACATTGGTCAGAGAAACCCTGCAGCTAAGAGACAGAAAACTATCCGGGCGTCAAAGACACCTGAACAACGGGAGCTTCTTCTGCAGCAGGAGCGTATGCGAGCTGCAACATTAAGGGCAAGGGAAACTTCGGAGGAAAGACAGCTTCGTATACAGCAGGAACGTATGCGAGCTTCCACGTCAAGAGCAAGGGAAACTTCGGAGGAAAGAGAGCTACGTGAACAACGAGTTCGACGTAGAACGGAAGAAATAAGGGTGGCGAATCGACATTCTGATTTAAAATTTGCGGCATTTAATTACAATTCTGAATACGATTACTGTAATCAGCCAAAAGTCCTAATAGGAAGGATGGATGTCGTATGTAACCATTGTCAGGCAAAGAAATTTAAATGGGAACCACCAGGAATATGTTGCTCTAATAGAAAAGTGAAGCTGCCGCCACTTAAAGAGCTTCCAGAACCACTGTTATCTTACTTATATGGTGACAAAGCAGATTCCAAACATTTCCTAAAAAATATACGGGCATACAATTCAAGCTTGCAAATGACATGGTTTGGCGCGTCATCAATAGTGCAAGAAGGTGGATTCATGCCTACTTTTAAGGTTCAGTGTCAAATTTACCACAGAGCTGGATCACTTCTTCCCCTTCCAGGTGAAAATCCAAAATTTCTTCAATTTACTTCATGGGCAATGAAATATTAGAGGGTGATCAGCGATGTGCTAATATATCTGGCATGCGACAAGACACCGTTTTAAGTCTGCAGAGACTATTTCATTCGCACAACCACCTGGTAAAAATGTTTAAAACAGCATTAGAAAAGATGCCTACAGACGAGTACAAAGTAGTCATACGGGCAGACAAGAGGCCATCTGGTGAACATGAACGGCGTTTTAACGCCCCAACCATTAACAATGTAGCCATGCTCATGGTTGATCTGGAAGAGTACGATAGCCATGACATAATTGTTCAGAGACGAAGTGAAAATTTGCTGAGGATTCCAGAAACACACCGTTCATATGATGCTCTGCAGTATCCTCTTATCTTCTCTGATGGCGAGGATGGTTACCACTTTAACATAAAACAAATCGATCCACTCACAGGAAATACGACGCAAAAAAGTATCTTCTATGGAGTTTTATGCATACCGCATTATGCTGTGAGAGGGATCCTCAAACCACATCTTACGATTCCGCCAGTTGTTTCATCAATACATCGTAGATATGTACGCGAAAGTCGAATGTGAACGGCTTCTTTATATTAGGTTAAATCAGAAAAAAATTTGTGTTGATCATTATATTCATCTACGGGATGCTGTGGCTAATGATCGGAATGTCGCTGATATAGGAAAGATGGTAATATTACCGGCTACGTTAACTGGCAGTCCGAGGCACATGCACGAATATGCACAAGACGCTATGTCCTATGTCCGCAATCATGGCCGTCCGGATCTTTTTGTAACCATCACGTGCAACCCTGATTACAGTTGAGCTTTTAGAAGGCCAATCACCGATTGATCGTCATGATTTAACAGCGAGAGTATTTAGGCAAAAACTAATCAAATTTATTGATGTTATTACGAAAAGTCATATATTTGGAGAAACCCGCTGTTGGATGTATTCATGTTGGATGGCAAAAGCAAGGTCTTCCACATGCACATATGTTGGTATGGCTTAAAGAAAAAATCCGACCGACTGAAATAGATGACATAATTTCTGCTGAGCTGCCAGATCTTCAACAGGATCCACTGTTATTCGAAGTAGTGTCAAAGAACATGATCCATGGGCCGTGCGGACCTTTAAACCATAAGGCACCGTGCATGAAAGATGGCGAATGTACTGAGAACTATCCTCGACAGTTCATTGATGAGACACAATCAGCCAACGATGGTTACCCTTTATACAGAAGACGGAAGCCTGAAAATGGGGGCTTCACAGCGACTGTCACAGTTAAGGTTAACAACCAAAACAGATATCGAAATTGATAACAGGTGGGTTGTATCTTATTCCCCTCTTCTTACAAAAATGTTTCAAGCACACATCAATGTCGAGTACTGCCACTCTGTTAAATCGATTAGGTACATTTGCAAATACGTCACTAAAGGCAGTGACATGGCCGTTTTCGGGTTAGCGAATGAAAATGCGGTGGATGAAGTGACTCAGTACCAATTAGGGAGATATATTAGCAGTAACGAGGCTATTTGGCGCCTCTTAAATTTTTAAATCCACGAACGATATCCAACGGTTGTCCACTTAAGCGTTCACTTAGAGAACGGACAGAGAGTATACTTTACGGAAAAGAATGCTCAAGAGAGAGTGGAAATGCCTCCAAACACAACATTAACAGCGTTTTTCCGGCTGTGCCAGCAAGATCCATTTGCAAGGACATTACTCTATGTCGATGTATCAAAATACTACACCGGGAATGCGCAACGCAAAATTTTCTGCAGGAGGAAGAAGGGAGCCCAAGTTCCAGGTCAAACCGACATATGCGCAACTGACGCCATTGGTCGCGTCTACTCTATTCATCCTAGCAATGCTGAGTGCTACTACCTGAGAAAGTTGCTTCACGTTGTGCGAGGACCGACATCATTTAATGATCTTAAAACCTTCTCTGTGAAAGCTATAGAGAATCATGTCAGAAACACGGATTGCTTGAAAACGATCAATACTGGGACACGACATTGGCAGAGGCATCTGCCACGTGTTTCCCAAAGCAACTCAGCAGACTTTTTGCATTATAATCACGACGTGCGCTCCAGCGCCTGTGGGATAAATATAAAGAAAATTTAAGTGAAGACATTTTCAGAGAGGCGCAAAGACCTATCCCAATCATTAACTCAGGTTATACAGCGGGAATAATGAAACAAGCGCTTATACTTCTTGAGGACAAATGTATTTCTATTAACGGCAAAACTCTCTTGCAGCTTGGGCTATAGGCGCCGAATCGAAATGGTCAAGAGTTCCTAGATACTGATTTTTGGAAGGAAAGGAACTATGACATTAATGCTCTCCAGTTTTTTCTTGAAAAAAATAGACCCCTATTAGTCTCAGACCAGAGGCAAGCCTATGACGCTGTTTTAAGTCTCATTCAGGATGGAAATGGAGGCATTTGTTTCCTTGACGCACCCGGGGGAACTGGAAAAACATTTCTGATAAATATTTTGCTGGCTGAGATTCGCCAAAGAAATGAAATTGCTTTGGCGATAGCATCTTCTGGGATAGCATCTACACTGTTAGTTGGTGGTCGAACAGCGCATTCAGGTCTGAAGCTACCATTGAATCTGCAGCTTTCAGAACGGCCCATTTAGAACATAAGCAAAGGCTCCAGTCAGGCACAACTGCTTAAACATTGCAAACTAATCGTTTATGACGAACTAGAAGAGGTACCCGGCGTTGCCCGGGATAATTACACTTACACAAACTTTTCCTTTCATTGTTAGTCATGAGATATATATTGTTGGTTCATGCAGTGTGTTTGTGAATTGCGTGCTGATACCATTGTTGATACCTATTGTTGTACCAACTTTGCCTTGCATTGTTGGTCATGAGATATTTCTCATTAAAATGCCTTGCCATAACCATGAATATCGATTTTTTATCGATATTTATTATTTTTCCGAAATCTGAGGTAGACAGTGACCTTCCTCATGCTTTGAAGGTCATGTATGCGAAATTTTATCAAGATCGGAATAAAACTGTAGATTTGTATAAAAAACATACAGACAAACAGACCCACAGACCCACAGACGCACAGACCCACAAACATCCTTCTTTATATATATTTATGACGAATGCACCATGGCCCACAAAAAGGCACTAGAAGCGCTTTATCGCAGTTTGCAAGATATACGGAGAAATGGGCGGCTGATGGGCGGTACTGTTGTCTTCCTGGCAGGAGATTTTAGACAAACCCTGCCTGTGATTCCACGCTCTACGCCAGCCGATGAGCTTCACGCCTGTCTTAAGTCCTCGACCTTAAGGAGGCATGTGCGCAAAATGGATCTCAAGACGAATAAGAGGGTTCATTTACGAGGAGAAACAAGTGCAGAGCAGTTTTCACAGCAAGTGCTGTTAATTGCCAATGGAGAAGTTCCTGTCGACCCCACTGCCGGTCTAATTTCGTTTCCCTCAATTTTCTGCAATATGGTCTCTTCACTCGACGAGCTGATAACTAAAGTGTTTCCAGATATAAAAGAAAATTACAAATCGCATCGATGGTTGTGCAAAAGGGCCATTTTAGCTCCAAAAAACGACAGCGTTAAATATGTTAACGATCTTATTCAGGAAATGCTCCCCGGCAACTCTGCCACCTTTTCATCTTTTGATAGAGTAATGGATATGGAGCAAGCTGTGCATTACCCTACAGAATTTTTAAATTCCCTTGAACCCCCAGGAATGCCGCCACATAGGCTCACTTTAAAAAAAGGATCCCTTATCATGCTATTACGTAACCTCGACCCACCAAGGCTGTGCAATGGAACAAGACTAACCATGAAGAATTTATTGCCGAACGTAATAGAGGCCACGATCATCACGGGGAATGCCGCAGGTGAAGACGTATTCATTCCTCGCATTCCATTAATACCTAGTGATACAAATATGCCCTTCCATTATAAGCGATTGCAGTTTCCCATACTGCGTTCATTCGCTATGAGTATCAACAAGGCTCAGGGGCAATCGCTTTGTGTGGCAGGCATTAACTTGGAAACGCCATGTTTTTCACACGGGCAATTATATGTAGCTTCCTCAATAGTCGGAACCCCAGTGTTACAGCGAAGCAAACCTCGCTGTAACAAAAGTAAAGTTTGTTGGCAACAGAGGGCGCCACCGGAAAACAAGGAGAGGCAGAAGGCGGGAGTTTCAAGTACAGTGGCTAGAAGAAATAGTGTGTCCATTGCCGCTGATTTCGTGTCATCATGACTGATGACACGGCCAGATGGCACGACAATCTAATGCGCCGACAATTACTCTATAATGCATGGGATTCAATGTAAGTTTAACAGCACGAACGCTTTAAAAATACTTGTTTAATAAAATAAAATAAGATTGTAAACTTGAAATAATCTGCAGATAAACGAACTAAGTGAATTTCAAAGCAGAATTCGTTTTATTTATTATTTAATCGAATAGCTGTTGTTATAAAAAGTTAAGCGCAGAAGATAATTATATGGAAAAGTGTAATGGTTTTTAAATTGAAATGTTCTTTTTATATTTTACAAATTTCATAATTTATAATTTATTACATGTTATTGTGTACGTCTGAGCTTTAAAAGTTTACTTTTCTCACGTTTTGCACTTCTTTCTTCGTTTAGTGTTTTTAATAGAAAGTGCAAGCGTGTAAGAACGTAGAACTTGATAATGCTATTTGTTACTGCAGGGTTATATTATTATATTTTAAATTTTAATTTAGAGACACATAACGAAACCGTAAAACAAATGTAAACCAACCAAGAAATGAGAAAAATGGCTATTCGATTAAATAATAAATAAAACTAATACTGCTTTGAAATTCATATAATTTGATTTGTTTGCATATTATTTCAAATTTACAATCGTATTTTATTTTATTAAACAAGTATTTTTAAAGCGTTAATGCTCTGAAACTTACATTGAATGCCATGCATTATAGAGTAATTGTCGGCGCATTCGATACTCATGCCATCTGGCGGTGTCATCAGTCATCATTACACTCTCATAGCTGCATTTTGTATTCAATGGACACACTATTTCTTCTAGCCACTGTAGTTTCAAGTAGGAGAAACGGAGGAGCGTCGTTGGAAAGAAAAAGAGCGGGAGGCGATGTGACACGTGGACTCGTGAGTAAAGGTAAAAAGACGAGAAGGTGGCGAGCGAGGAGAGACCCGTGTGGAGGAACGAATGAAGGAGACTTCTTACGGGGAATTGCTGCATGTCGTGGGAAACGAAGTAATGTGGCTTCTAGAACGACGAGCGCCGAAAAGGACACGGCAGCACGGAAGGTAGACACGTTCGTTCACGGAGAACGGGAGCCGAAGACGGAGAACGCCCGGCCACGCCGTCATGGCCAAGCGGAGAGGCTACTGAACGAGCGACAGGAGATTCCGCCTCAGCCTGCAGTGGCAGTACCCTTGAATTTCTTAACCAGGCTAGAAATTGAATAGTGGAAGGAGCATTGTGTCAACGCAGAAGACTCACGAGTAGTCGTAATTCAGCATGAACGTTGGATAGAAGCCTTCCCACGAGGACTAAACGCCTTCACGAAAGATAGGGTCGGCTACCTACGAGTATGCAACTAAGGAAGCCTTGAATGAGTTTGTGAGTACTGTATTATTTGCTATATTGCAGTTTTAGTGTTAAGCCACGTGTTTTAAATTGTTCCATGCGAATGGAAATATCTAGTTGGCAGTATTAGTCAACATATGTGTGTTTCAAGGCAGAATAATAATTAAGCCTTGTTAAGGTGTTTTCACGGAAGCCGTTAATATTAACCCTACCACGTAAAGCTGATTTAAATGTATGTATGTGCGCTAATGCATTATTACAAGTTTGTGTTTGCAACTCCCGTACAGTGCTTAGTGCTATGCTAAAATATTAAAGTCAAGATTATTCAAGATTGTGTTTTGGAAGCTGGTATAGAGTGGCTTATCTAGTTATATCTAATTTTAAGTATTAACTATGTGCACCAGTGTTATTTGTAAATCATTTCTGTTGTTGCTGGTTGACTTTTGCTATTATGAACTGATGAACTTTTGAACTGATTGCGGCCTTTAAGTATTTGTGTGATATTTCGCAGTTAGTTTTGTAAAACGTTCATGTATCTGTGTTATTCGAAAAATATAAAGGGTTTAGTTTAAATCCGAAGCAGTGTAATTTATTATTACAGTATGGACTGCGGACTTTACTAATTACTTCTAGTAAATTCAAGCTCGAGATTTTGGATTGCTTTCATTATTGTAAATTTGCATGGTCTAATCCAATGAGTTTTTGTTATGCCAAATGTAGTGCATAAGTATATTATCCAAAGTGATATAATTTTATTATGAAGTAAGATTTATCTTTATTGCTGTTTTAGAGACCGCTTTAAGTTTAAGCGATATTATTTGAATTTTTATACGCAAAGGATTTTTTTTGATAGTTAAGACAAACTATTCCTAAACTCATTTATTTTGTATTTATTCAACTTTATCTATTTGTTGCTATTTTGTTGGTTTTTATTAAAATTTCATTTAGGATTGGTTCACTGACTAAAACTGTAGGTCTGTATTTTGTTTTACTCTGCTCATGTTGATATTTCCACTGCGTTTGAATTTGGAACGTGACACCCAGATAATTTGTTTGTTTATGCCCCGGACAGACAAACGAAAAATATAGTGTACTGTCCAGCTTTGAAGTAAAAGCTGGGATATAAATAAAATTGTCGGGAGAGCGCATTCGAACCTCGGCTGGCGAATCCAAGCACCAGAAACCATAATAATCTTTTTTATATTCCCGAAACAATTGCAGGTGCTTAACTGAAGCAAATCAACATCTTTCTTGAGGTTGTTATGCTTACCTATAACTATAATTATCCCTGGCAACGCCGGGTAGATCAGTTAGTTTTTTATAAACTAGTATATCTTATGAACAACAATGCAAGGAAAAGGTCTGTTTGTTTGTTTGTTTGTTTCTGGGTTTGTTTGTTTCTTATGCAAATCTACAGTTTTATCCCGATCTTGATGAAATTTTGCATACTTGACCTTCAAAGCATGAGGAAGGTCACTGTCTACCTCAGATTTCGAAAAAATAATTATTGATAAAAAATCGATATTCATGGTTATGGCAGGGCATATTAATGAGAAATATCTCAAGACCAACAATGCAAGGAAAAATTTGTGCAACAATAGGTATCAACAATGGTATAAACATTCAATCCAAAAACACAAGGCAGGGATCAACAATATATATCTCATGACCAACAATGAAAGGCAAAGTTTGTGCAACAGCAGGTATCTACAATAGTATCAACACGCAATTCACCAATAACAATGAGCACAAAATGATGATGCAATGATAGAAAGTTCATTTCAAAGAATTATAACAATGAACATAAAATAATGATGCAATGATAGAAAGTTATATTCAAAGAATTATAACAATGAACATAAAATGATGATGCAATGATAGAACATTCGTTTCCAAGAATTAGTAACAATGAACAGGAAATTGATATAATAGACGATATAGATAGGGCAGTCTCTCTCGATGAGGCAAAGGAGATATACGTGTCTTCCTTTAGCTCCCGAACAAGCGTTCAGACGATTGGGGTAAAGTGTGTATATATTTGTGTGTGTGTGTGTGTGTGTGTGTGTGTGTGTGTTTGGCACGTTTTAGCAGTGCATAACCTATTAAAGTTTATTTTCAAAAAACACATCAGTTTATTTAACTTCTTGAGATTGTTCTGTTTACCTACTGTGTAATTATCCTGGGCAACGCCGGGTCCTCTGCTAGTCTATATATATAAAGAAGGATGTGTGTTTGTTTGTGGGTTTGTGGGTTTGTTTGTGGGTTTGTTTGTTTGTTTGTTTTTTATACAAATCTACAGTTTTATTCCGATCTTGAGGAAGGTCACTGTCTACCTGAGATTTCGAAAAAATAATAATTATTGATAAAAAATCGATATTCACGGTTATGGCAGGGCATATTAATGAGAAATATCTCATGACCAACAATACAGAGCAAAGTTTCTGCAACAATAGGTATCAACAATGGTATCAACACGCAATTCACAAACACTATACAAGGATCAACAATATACAGGGTGTTTTTGAATTGAGTACAGATTTTTGAGACATGATAGAAGAGGTCCTTAGAAGTATTTTTTGTCATATGAACATGGGGTCCCCGCAGCTCCGTTTACTGACAATACTGCATTGAGCAATCAAATGACACTGGGACGCAGTGTGAGTAAACTAAAACCAGATCGAGTAATTTTGTATTTAAATTTTTATCTTTTTAAAATTGCATTCCTAATTAGTTGTATAGTTGATTTTTTAAATTACTATTTTAACCAATAAATTTTTATTTTTAAAAAATTACAAAATAAATTAAAAACCATAAAATTGCATAATTATTCTCAAAAACACATGATTTAAATGAAGTTATATATATCCGTGTATAATTATATTCCGTATGTAATAACCAATTTAATGTTAATATATTTGCATTATATATTTTATTTTTAATGTTTCACTGCTAATAGCATAGTAAAACTAAAACCAGAACGAATTATAATATAATATGCAAATGACAACAGTTTACTCCGAATTATTTAAAAACGATTAAAAAAAAAGGGTCTACAAAGTAAATTATTAAAGTACAGACTTTTAAAACTCAAAAAAATTATAAAATAGGCTTCTTTATGAATTTACGTTCGTAATTTATTTTGATTTTTACCAAATTATTGTTTTTCATTTTACTTTTGCACATTTTAAAATATTACATTCACCTTGTTCTCTCTTTTTTCATGTTTTATCAGTTTTCTACTTATGACTTCACAAAGCAGGAGTAAATGTCTCAAGTACTCTTTCACTGTACTCTTCGTGGATTAAGGGGCCCCACCAGGTTTTAGGCTTTAGTCTTCATGGCAATCGCCATTACTTCATCATTCACTGAGGCATTCACGATTCTCTCGCTTTTCGTGAATTCACGCCAATTCCACTCGATTCACGGGAAATTCACCAGTGGAAAATGTGACTGTTTCGCGAAGCACCCATTGATAAGAGAAAGCCCTCTACCGTGAAAAAACAATCAAAGTTTTCCAGTCAGTGTTGATGTTAAAATGCGGCATGGCAGAAAAAACAAACGCGAAAAACAAATTCACCTGGAGAAGACAGACCTCAGAGAAGCAAAACTTCCGTTTCGTTTCTCCTTTTGGGGGCTGTGTTGTCGATCATTGAAAATGAAATACAGACATTAATATGAATGTTGAGGAAAAATATTAGACATAAAAATACTTAAAATTGCAAACCTAAACAACCTTTAATAAAATTTAATTAAAAACATTTTCTTCAAAATACCTTTAAATACAATAAATATATATGAAACTTTGTAATCTAGATCTAATCTGCTGTTCACTTCCACCCTAAGACTTATTCATAAGACCACATAAGATTTGAATAAGAAACAAACAAAATAAATAAAACAAACATCCTTCTTAATATATATAGAGGAAAGACTAGCAGAGGACCCGAGATAATTACGCTTGTAGGTAAACAGAACAACCTCAAAAAGTTAAATTAAACCTCTAAATTGGTTAAATAATAACTCAATCACTAAAATATAAAGCGAAGGGACTATCCATTCTAAGAAAAACCCAAAAGACAGGAATTTACCTCTTCACTGAAAAAAATCCATTCTAGGTGATATACCGGGACTTCATTTACTGAAAAAAAATTTTTTAAAGGCTCACAATAAATGGACCTCTCCAAGGATGTCTTCTAGTCTAAATAATTTTTTACTTACATTATCTTACTTTAGATGTACACTTGTTATTGTTGCAATTTCCTTTCTTCTTTCGATGTCTTGAAGCAAAAATTGGCCATTCATCACTTTGTGTAGTATTTACTTGCTTACCATTTGCTCAATACAGCACGGAGCTAAAGGAGTGCTTCCTCTATCGTCATTCACTCTTTCTCAATAATTAACTAACTCATTATCTCTAGATACTGATCGTTTTTAAAGATTTACAAGAAATTGTTAAATACTAAATATTTTCTTTTCTAAGAAAAGCCTGAATAACAGGAACTCTATGCATTGAATTCTATATTACACAAACTTTGCCTTGCATTGTCGGTCATGCGACATATATTGTTGATACTTGCATAGTGTTGGTGCATTGCGTGTTGACACCATTGTTGATACGTATTGTTGCACAAACTTTTATTTGCATTATTGGTTATGAGAAATATATTGTTGGTCCGTGCAGAGTGTTTGTGAATTGCGTGTTGATACTATTGTTGATACCTATTGTTGCCACAAACAAACAAACATACTTTTTTATATACAGGGTGTTTCAAAATTATGTACAATAAATTTAGTGACATATTCTTCAGGTCAAAAAAAGACGAAAATGTTCTATATCATTTTGTCTGGAAACGATTTATTTACGCGATACAGCCAACTAAACCCGTGGCTCCAAATTACGGGAATTGTTCAAAGTGCCCGCCACCAGCTCGCACGCACGCTTCGGCTCGTTGCATGAGCGACCGTCTGATGTCATGGAAGAGTTCGTCGCCAGCATTACGAACGGTTTGGCAAGCATTTTCAATTCGTTGTCGCAGATCCATAATGTTAGGAACTTCTGTGCTGTAAACGATCGTTTTCACATGACCCCACAGAAAAAAGTCCAAGGGATTAAGGTCGGGTGATCTTGCAGGCCAGGCTACCGGTCCACCTCGACCTATCGACCGATTCTTGTATGCAGCATTAAGGTGTGCTCGCACAACATGGCTGAAATGTGCTGGAGCGCCATCATGCATGAACCACATGTTAGATATTATCAAAAGAGGAACATCTTCCAGTAATTCTGGCAATGCATTCTGCAGAAACAAAAGATACGTTCGCTCAGTCAATCGTGGCGGCAACACATAAGGGCCAATTAAGTTATTTCCGACAATTCCACACCAAATGTTCACGGAGAAACGCTCTTGATGCGCTCGAGCTCTGGTAACATGCGGGTTAGCATCTGCCCAATGGTGCTGGTTGTGAGAATTTACGATTCCTGTCCGGGTGAAGGTTGCTTCGTCCGTGAAAAGTATCTGGCTGAGACAACTAGGGTCTGCAGCATGACGACGTTGTATCCATTGGCAAAATCGTTGTCGGTGTGGATAGTCCGTTGGGTTCAGTGCCTGAACCAGTTGCAGGTGGTATGGATGCAAAAGCTGACGGTGAAGAATGCGCCAAACAGATGAGTGCGGAATGTGTACCATGGAAGAAATACGACGGGTGCTTGTCTGTGGTTCATCATGTATGATGTCAATTATCACATCCTCCTCATCCGGAGAATGTGCTACAGGCCGCCCTTGTCCTGTTTGACGGCCAAAGGAACCACGCTCCCTGAAATGTCTGTCGACAGATACAAATCTTCGGTTATTTGGCAAACGTCTATTTGGAAAGCGTTCTTGGTAGAGTCTTCTTGCTTCCACAGCATTTCCGTCCGCAAGACCATATATTAGGTGCATGTCAGTGTATTCTGCACTGCAATACGTGTACATGACTTTTTTTTTACGTAAATCGTAATGCGTATGTCAAAGCACGCAAACGTTCTGAAATTGATATTCCTAATGGATGTACTGTAGTGAAACTACAGTAATCGAAACAACCGTACACAACTAATGGAACAACCCTAAAGTAGGTTTAAATGGAACAAACCACTCAACCTAGTGTTGGGTCGAAACGCTGGAACTGCTAAAATATCGTCCGCTAACTACCGTGCTTCCCTACTGTATGATATTGGATTACTCGCAAACAAATCGTTTCCAGACGAAGTGCTGTAGAACATTTTCGTCTTCTTTTGAACTGAAGAATATGTCACTAAATTTATTGTACATAATATTGAAACACCCTGTATACAGGGTGTAAATTTTAAGTTGACAAAGCAGAATAACTCGAAAAATAAGCTTCACACGAAAAAATGCGTAGAATCCAAAGTTGATTATTTTCGAGGGGGCATCTGCTGGTGGTAAAATTAGCCCACCCCCCCCCGGCCCCTGGGGGTGGGGCGGGGGGCAACTTTAAAATTTCAAATGGGAACCCCTATTTTTTATTGCAGATTCAGGTCCTACATAAAAAACTACGTACATTTTGTCTGAAACATTTTTTTTATCTTTGGTAGATGGCGCTGTAATTCAAGAAAATCCATTTTCTCATTTTTGCGTGGAAATAACTAATTTATTATTCATTTCGATTCCTACATTGTTTTAACTACAATGTAATTTGAAGACATTTCGTCAACAAACAAATAACGTAAACATTGGCATTTTTTTCAGAATGTTTACATTTTAAATTCTGATCTTTAGAAGAAAAGATTGTAATTTTTCAACTGTTTTTGTGAGTGTACAACGCCGTATTGCTTTTGAATTTACATTATGAATTATCTTTCTGTGGAAGAAAAAATTGAGATGGTGTACATTTATGGAGAAAGTGGGAGAAATTTTGATAATGCAGTCGCGCTTTATGCTCAGCGTTTTCCTGGCCAAACGCGATCACGGTCTTCTTTTGTTCGAGTTATTAAACAATTTACTGCGGAAGGTAGTGTGAACCAGAAAAAAAGAACCCGTGCAGCTACTGTTTGTGGAGAAAACAATCAAGTGTCAGTCCTAGCTGCTGTGGCTCATAATCCACATGCGAGCACAAGAGAAATATCAAGGCAATCAGGAATTTCACATATGAGTGTTTGGAAAATGCTGAAGCTCCACAAATTTCATCCATATCATGTATCTATGCATCAGGAACTACATGGCAATGACCACCAAAACCGTCTAACGTTTTGTCACTGGGCACTTCAGCAGATGCAAACAAACCAACATTTTTTTGCACGAGTTCTTTTCTCCGATGAGTCAACATTCACAAACCACGGGGAAGTTAATCGACATAACATGCATTACTGGAGTGAACAGAACCCACACTGGATTCGAGAAGTCAACCATCAGCGACCTTGGTCAATTAATGTTTGGTGTGGGATAATTGGCGATAAACTTATCGGTCCATATTTTATAGACGGTAATTTGAATGGCAACAAATATCGTAACCTACTTGAAAATGAACTACCAGATCTACTTGAAGACCTGAGTATTGAACTTCGACAACACATGTGGTTTCAACATGATGGTTGTCCAGCGCATTATTCATTAGTAGCGCGCGAAGTACTACATCGACTTTACCATGGTCGCTGGATCGGCAGGGAAGGTCCTGTGAATTGGCCAGCCAGATCGCCTGACCTTACATCGCCAGATTTTTTCTTATGGGGTTACCTCAAAGATATCGTTTATAAGGAAACGCCAACCACTCGCGAAAACATGATTCAAAGAATAAGAGATGCTTGCGCTGCAATTACACCAGACATGTTATCAAGATGTGTTCAGGAATTTACAAAACGAGTCAATAAATGCATCGAAGTTGGAGGTCATCAATTTGAACATTTAATTTCATAAAACGGCGAGATGCAAGGGATTTAAGGACAACAAGCAGGCCGAAAGTGAGAGGCGAGGGGACTCACTGGAAATACAAGCACCCCGAAATTCATTTACTTGCAAGTATTTGCAAATAAGAAAAAATAAAACGAAAACAATCGGTCCTTTTAAGGACCACCAAATCTTAAACGGGAATAACTTCATCTTTACACAGTCTTTTACTTTTTTACTCTGTTAGTTAATGAGTTCACTCGTTAGTACGTAGGATGTTCGGTTAGTTAGTTAGCTAATCAGTTGATTTGTTTGATAA
>JAHWFO010091674.1:9363-48195 GCA_023313115.1 Rhysida immarginata
CCCCTTGCCCCGCCACGCTGCCCCTTGCCCCGCCACGCTGCCCCTTGGCCCACTCACGCTGCCCCTTGGCCCACTCACGCTGCCCATCGGCGCTGCACAAATGCAAGAAACTGAAACCAATAAATGCCAACAATGTGCGGCTTAAGTATTCATTGGAGCTTATCATTGTGGCGTGAGTGATTTAAAGCCTAAACATTTTAATTAAACTGCTACGTACATTCATTTAAAATATTAACTAAGTGCATCAGTTTAGTTGGTAGCCGTGACGAGCTGTTTATCGCGTTACTCCTTGAGCATTTTTTTTTTTTTTTTTATCCTGCGCGCTGACAATTCCAGCCTTTTGTATTCGTATGTGGTGGATTCTTGTGGTTGAAGTATTCCTCAATAAGCTTTCATGTTTAAATTAGCATTAATAAAATGTTGAGGGATAATACAGCTCAACTGTATAAGGTATAAAGTTTAAAAATCTTAATGCAATCATTATTCGCAATTTTATCCTGCAAAAATAGTGCATAAATTGTTGAAAAATATACTTTAAAAACTGTTGAGGACTGTATCTCGAGATGATGTCTTTTCGTGGCATCACAAAGTAAGGAAGAGATTAGCTTAGAAGAAATTAGAAAGCCTTAACATGCCCTAATCGCATACAGATTCCGAAGTTAGCATTATGCCTTAAAAATATAAATGTAGGTCACTGAAATGCCCATGTACTTTTATTAACTTTAAAGCAAGAATTTAGCTGCATTCAGTGCCCCTTTCAGACATTCAGTGCCCCATTGCCTTCGAGCGTGCCATGCTGCCCTTTGTTTCTGTAGCCGTCACTGTGGACATACTAAAAAATTACACATTACCAATCTTAGAGAAACATCAGCTAAGCATTTTTTTCCAGTAGAACGGTGCACGACTTCATTGTGGACTTCTCATTCAGGAGACTTCTTGATCATCATTTCCCAGACAGGTGGATAGGGCGTGATAGACCGATCTCTTGGCCACCACATTCATCTGACATAACTCCTACCTTGATTTTTTCCTGTGGAGGTATGTTAAAGATAAAAAGTATAGCAAGAAAGTAAATGACTCTCCTGAACTGTACTGGTGAATCGTCCAAGCCATAACATCGATCACCTGGGAGATACTCAATAAACTCTGGAGAGAGATTGAGTACTCCCTAAATATTTAATGGGCCACAAAAGGCACACATATCGAAGTGGACGATTGGTGGTGACATGACTATGACTAGTATAAAAACATTGAGAGTTTGTTCTCATTGTTGCAAACCGCATAGATATAGCTTTTCTAATTATAAGGGTTGTACAAATGAAAACGAAAATTATTTATTTTATCCAAAGTGTATGTAAGGAATATAAAAATACTTTCCAAATACGTTAAGGCATTTATCCCACTGTGTATCAAGGCGTGTAATTCCTTTATGGAAGAAGTCTTTCGGTTGCGTGTGGAACCATTCCAAAACCTCTTGCTTCGCTTCATCGTCCGACTGAAACCTGCGGGCTTTCAGACGTTTCTTGAGATCCCCAAACACATGAAAGTCACAGGGGGATAAGTCAGGGCTGTAAGGTGGATGCTGCATTGCATCCCAGTTGAACTTTTTGATGAGGTCTTCCGTTGCTCTCGAGGTGTGACGACGCGCGTTGTCATGGAGAAGAACACTCCTTTTGTAAGAAGTCCAGGGCGCTTGCATCTGATGGCCGCGCGCAGTGCCTTCAATGTTTCCCCATATCGTGCTGCGTTAACTGTAGTGCCTTTTTCAAGAAAGTCCAGTAAAATCGGGCCTTTGCGATCAAAACACGGTCAACATCACCTTCCCCGTGCTGTTTGCGATTGCTTTTGATTTTTTCGGGGGTGGTGACACATAATGCTTCCATTGACGACTTTGGCGTTTGCTTTCGGGCTGGATGAAGCAATCACACGCAGAGCTTCGAAGCGAGAGCTATCATTCTTTCTCACGTGATGCAACATTTGCAACTTTTTGCTCAATTTGCACGTGGGGTTTTGCAATTGTTGAAAACAAAAACTTACAATCTTAGACGTCGTCTTTTTTTTTTTCCCACACAAATTTTCATTTTCATTTGTACGACCCTTATATAATGTTATGAATGTTTCTTATGGCACCAATAATTTATGCCCTCTGTATATAGCAGTTGAACCTGAAATCACAATAGATATCCAGTAATATTGACAATTAAACACTGTATATTTTCATGTCTGTTATCAAATCAAGAACATTTTATAATAAGATGAAATGCCATATATTTCTTTAATTAATAGTAACATACTGTTACTCTGGTTTAAGAAAAAAAATTATTTTGGAAGTTCCTAAGCTACCAGATGTGACTCTGAATTGTGATAATAAACAAGAAGAAGTAAGTTTTTAATTTTATTTGATTATATTGATAAATGTTTAGTTGAAATACATTGTTATTTATAAGTTTGTAATACATTTTATAAATTTACTATATAAAAACTATGAGACAGATAGTGGCAATTCTTATGACAATAGAACAACAATCTCTCAAACTTTTTTTATTTCAGATTCATTATACGAGGCATGTTTTTTAAGTAAGTACCGTTTTGGAATTAAAAAAAGACGTGCAGAGATATCGCAATAATTTTGTTTTTACATGAAAGCCTGTACCTTAATCTACTTGAATAATTTACGTGAATATTGAGCCACTTGTCATAATGTGGCACCAGTTTTTGAATACCCTTCTCATAAAATTCTGCCGCCTGACTTGTTAACCACTGTATCACAAATGTTTTGACTTCCTTATTGTCTTGAAGACACTGACCACCCAGGTGTTTCTTTAAGTGCAGGAACAAATGGTAGTCGCTGGGCGCCAGATCAGGGCTGTATGGAGGATGATCTAGAGTTTCCCATTTAAAAGATTTAATGAGATCTTTGGTCCGATTAGCCACATGTGGACGGGCATTGTCATGCAGCAAAACGATACCCTTACTCAACTTGCCACGTCTTTTGTTCTGGATTGCACGACGCAGATTGTTCAATGTCTCACAATAAGACGCTGCATTGATTGTCTCATTACGTGGCAGAAATTCCACTAGCAATACTCCTTTTCTGTCCCAAAAAACTGTGCACATGATTTTCCGGGCAGAAATTGTTTGCTTAAACTTCACTTTTTTGGGTGATGATGAATGTCGCCATTCCATGGATTGTTGTTTCGATTCTGGTGTGACATAGGCCACCCATGTTTCGTCACCAGTAACAATTTGGTCTAAAAAATCTTCATCTTCATTGTGGTACCGCTCAAGGAAAGTCAATGCACTGCCTAAACGTTGGGTTTTGTGCAAATCCGTCAACATTTTTGGAACCCAACGTGAACACAATTTCCGGTAATTTAAGTTCTCGGTCACAATGCGATACAAAACACTACGAGAATATTGAGGAAAGCAGTCGCACAATGATGAAATTGTAAAGCGTCTGTTTTCTCCCACCTTTTCGTCCACTTTCTGCACCAAATCTTCATTAACGACCGAAGGACGCCCACTCCGTTCTTCATCATGCACATTTGTGCGGCCATCTTTAAATGCTCTCACCCATTTCCTTACCATTCCATCACTCATAATGTTTTGTCCGTACACTTCACAGATCTCACGATGAATATCGATCGGTTTTACGCCTTTAGCACTAAGAAATCGTATAACAGCCCGTACTTCACAATCGGCGGGACTCACGATTGTCGGAGGCATCTTAAACACTCAGTAAACAACGTATATAATGAAGAATCAGACTGTAATGGCGTCAGTGCGTAGACAAGAGATGTAGTTAACCAGCGCGCATGCGCGGAACGACGACCGTAGCGCTGCGGCGGCGGAATCGCAAAACGGTACTTACTTAAAAAACATGCCTCGTAACAATGAGATCTGAGGGTACCTCAATGAAAATTTGCCATGATATTGGATAGGGTATAGACATCAGGAACATGTGGTAGCCACTCTAGGCCTGGGATTTAATCCCATCCGGATTGTTCTTGTGGGGATTGATGAAGGTCTTTTTACCCCCACTTTTGCTAATCTCCAGGAACTTCATAACTGCATTACAGTTGATTGTCACATTCGCAAAGGTGGAAACAGTTGTGAAATATGAAAAATAAATTTGGAGAGATTGTCATTTTGTCGGGGTAAGAATTACCATTACCCTCGCGTACTTTTTATATGGTGAATTTCTAAAATATTTCACAGACATGTGAGTAACTGTGTAAATGATATGTGTATATGAAAAGTTCATATGATTAACATGTGAGTAACATGTGTCGAATTTCAACACTAACTGAGATATGAACTTAAATAAAAATGCCGCCACCAGATCAACCACGGGGAAGGGCCTTCACGTCCTTTGTGGGGTAACTAGGTTTGATTCTAGGTGCCAACCAATTTGAATAGAAGTGATGCAGTATTCAAGAGGAAATATGTTTTTTTAGAGTCAGAATTATTTCATGTAAATAAATTGAAAACGGAATAATTCCTTATTACTCAGAATTTTTAAAATCAACCAGACAGTTCATTTAGGATTTCATATGTTGGGATTGTCGTACATTGAGATAATAAATTAATTCAATTAATTAATAACACATAATGCCAATACAAAGCACATGTTTTTCATTATTTATATATTGTTATAGTTAAGTTAATCGTATGTTTAGATTTCCTAATTGTTGTGGTAATATGCGTGTATCTTTCGAGATGACTTTGTTGTTGAAAAATCGCAATGTATATGCAGTTGGAATTTTTTGTTTTCGTGTAACAAAAATGATTGTGTTTCATTTTAAAAGTTATTGAACTTAACTAATGAGTCCACGCACAACAACTGGTAGCAGAGCGTGGTTACCTGGTTCTAGAAGTCCTGGATACGCCTGAATATGTAGTTGCAGTGATTGTGAGTAATTAAAAGAGAACTATTCACTTGACGAAAGATGACGGAGGCATTTGGATTTTCTCACATAGAACCGCTGATGACCAAGAACTATGGCATCTGGAGCATGAAAATCATTGCATATCTAAAAGGTAAACACCTCCATGATATTTTAATACAAGCAGAGCCCCCAAGAGGAGAATCCGATGGGAAGGAAACTATTTGGAATGAATGGAGTAGAAAAAATGAAGAAGCCTACACAATTATCATTTTACCTCTTTCGAATGACGAAGCAATGACTGTAAAGGGCATTACAAATGCGAAGAAGCTAAGGGAAAAGTTGAAAAAGAGACATGAAGGTGTGGAACCCCATCGCAGAACACAGCTGAAAATTGAGCTCACCTGAATGGAGAAATCAAAGCATGAATCAGTTGACAAATATTTATCAAGAGCTCAGATGTTATCAAGTGAAATTCAAGAAATTAGTGGTAAAATTGATGAAAATGAGCTCGTAAAAGGCCTACCCAAGAACTATAATGAGGCAGCAATGGCTAATTTTTCCAATCCTAGCATCACATATGACGTAATGCGAGACTTTACTTCCTTTTGAGAGAAAATGTAACACAAAGGAAATGGATGTAAAATGTTACCAAGGAAGAGAATCACACAAAAAGATCAGATGTCATACTTGCTGAAGCCAAAAAATTTGTTATTTACAGAGTGAGTTTCGAGAAACTAAAACTGTGCGGCAACAGAAATGGAAATGGTGCAGGATAGAACAAATAGATCTAAATGTAAAAGTGCATAAGATTGGAAAAAAAGGATTATAATCGGTCATTTATCCTGAACCTGTTGGTTTAAGAAAAAGAAAAACAACATGTATGATGAAAGGAGACAAGGTGACAGAAGTTCAAAAACTAATCGTCATAAAAAGGATCATTACGATGGCAACAGACAAGAAATGAATCAAAGATATAATAGAAGTAAAAGGAATTAGAATGAGTACTCAAACAGAAGAAAAGGCAATGTAGAGCTGGGCAGCATCGAAAAACGAAAATCTAGAAGAGAATGAAGACACCATTTGAAAGTTGGATTCTGCATGTTTTTTCCACTTGACGTCTCGAGAGGATTTGTTCAGTAATATGATGTCAGAAGATATTACGGTCGCAACGGCTGAGGATTAACAAACTATTCGAGCGGAAGCCAGAGGAATAGTGAAAGCAGTTTCAAAGATAAATGAAAACACTCATGTGAAATTAAAACTGAATGAAGTATTGTACGTTCCTGATTTATGTTTTAACTTGCTGTCCATGCCGAAGGTTGAGAATAATGGAAAAGAGGTCATCCTGAATGAAGACGGAGCCAGAATTATTGAAAAGAACACCAGAACTTTGATAGCTGAAGGTAAAGTAGAAGACAATGCTTTCATTATCAATTTAACATCTAATAAAGTAAAAAATGAACTAGAAATGGAAACGTGCTTAAAGACTAAAGAATCTAACAGAATGCTATGGCATAAATGATTGCAGCATGTTAACCATAATTATCTGAATCTTATGTTCAATAAGCAGCTCGTAATAGGCTTGAACATTTTACATGGAAAAGAAGAAAAGTGTGAGATTTGTGCAAGAGCTAAACTACCAAGAACTCCATTTATACTTAGTAACCATAAAAGTTCTTGCCGTTTATAATTCCGGAAACAAAATGATGTACACAAATAGTAGCGTATCGCTAGTCTCCAAATTAATCCCCATTCAGGCACGTACCCAAGAATTTTTCCTGGGGAGGTCGAACTCTCGATTTATTGGACCTTTTGTTCGAATAATCCATTCTTTTTATTATGTTTTAATTAGTGTAATACTAATTAAAAATGAACATATTTCAGTGATATTTTTGTAAAGTTGCTTGTGAAGTTTATGCTATTATACACTGAGTGAGCATATTATAACCATCTGACATGTTTATGCAAATGCGCGCATGGACTTCGCCACAATGTTGCTAGCGGGCCGGCCAATATAAAAAGGGAAGCTGAGTGTCGTCGACAACAGTAGACGTGTTCCATTCTTCAACTATGGGTAAACGACGCGATTTAACAGCCTTCGAACGCGGGATGATTGTAGGTCAGGGCTGTCCAAGATTTCTGTCTGCGGGCAGCGCCTGTGCACGCGGGCAATCTTCCTTACCTCCCTATTGCACATTATGTTGATCAGTTCCTTACAGTCGAGTTGCTAATTATCAATTCAACATTGCAAAAAAAAAGAGAGAGAGAGAGAGAGAGGGGGGCAGTTTACCATTTTATTTCCTTCATTTTAATGTGACAAATTTCTCGATGTCAGATAGAATTGTATTTTCCCCCCAATAGGACACGATTGCATATTAAGCATTTCGAATGCCATCTGTGAACAATGGAAAAACATATTCTCCCACTTCGGTTTAAATACTGGTTCACTGATTTTATGCTTTTTCAGAATGTGTGCCATGTTATGCGAGACGAAAAACATACAACTATCAATAACAAAAGAAATAATGCCTCATTTAATGCAATCACCCCCTAAAGTCTGGCAACACTGCATAGGAAAAACTATACCCACTTCCCTCCTGAGTTTTGGACTATATCCTCGGCTTTGCCCGTGAGCTTCGCCCGCAAGCATTTTATCCAATCTAGCACAACTAGACAGTGCTATCCATCAGGCATGGTGTCAGATTTCTCCCCCCACCACCTTCCAACATCTCGTGGAATCAATGCCACGAAGAATCACCGCAGTATTAAAGGCAAAAGGTGGCCCAACGAGATACCGACAGGGTGGTCATAATAATATGCTCACTCATTGTACATTGTTGATATAAAAAAATCAATCTGCTTACAAAATTCGGATTTCATTTTTGTGAAAAAAAATCTTATAATAAAAATTTAAAAAACCGTGAAAATAAATAAAATTAAAATTGCAAGCCCTTTTGACTTAAGTCATCTTCTGGCAATGAAAGATGTGAATGAGGAAGTTGTCCGTACAGTGTAGGTCAAAGGGGAAAAATCCTTTTGTTTAACTGGAGTGTGCAAGGAGTGGGATGATTGCTGGGGGAGGGGAAATGGCACTGGAACAGGCCAAAAGAAGAAAAAAAGGGGAAAATTAAAAAACTCAAAATAAAGACAACCCCTCGCCAACAACTCCACTATTTCTTGTTCACTCAGAGTTTTTAATAGAATTTAAATAATAGATTTAAACCTAGGCTTGGTCCTAAATTATGATCTTTCTTGGGACCGGCACATTAATAGCTTGTTGAACAAGTTGAACTATAAGCAGGGGCTGATTTCAAGATTGTATTATTTACCGTGGACTATTCGAATATTGTTGTACAACGCTTGGATTCACTCCAACCTCTGCTTTGGAATCAATTTTTTGGGGGTCTACTTCATCATATAATTTGGCTAGATTGTTCAAGTTACAGAACAGAAATGGTTCCTGAGGACGCTGTTGGGTATTCCCAAACAGTCCACTGTTTCGCACTTTTTTAAAATACTGGGTATTCCGACTATTTACCAGAGTCATGCTATACAAACCATCTTTTATACACAAAGCAGTTAATTCATTGCTTCGATTGTCAACCCCTATTACAATACAATTTAGCCAGAACATCCATAACTACCCTACCAGAGAGATCAATACCTTTCACCTCGCTTTTTCCAGGTCCAATTATTGCAATAGGTGCCTGCCTCGTAACGGGGTAAGGTTATGGGCCTCTCCTCTCGAGACTATTCGATCTCTGTCGCCCTATAATGCATTTAGAAGAGCTCTCAGAAGGCACATCTCGACCTCATGAATATCGGCCTTGGTGGCTCAGTGGTTGCGTGATTGCCTCTGATTCCCGAGGACGCGGGTTCGACCCCGGCTGAGGACGAGGAGGAGTTTTTCAGGGGGAATAATCTGAGATCACGCCAGTACTGGATCACGCACTTCCTTCGGAAAAGCCGTTGGTCCCGTTTAGTCGTTTGCTGGTTGCACGTTAAAGAACCCTTGCGAGGCAAAATTTGCAGCCCCTATAATACCGTCCTGATATGACATGGCAGTTGAAAAGGACATTAATACCAAACAAACCAAACCAAACCGACCTTATGAAAAGTTTCTTTTGTATGTTAGTTTTGTTTTTTTTACTTTTTTATTCTTTTTCAATGATTGCTAGTGCCATTTGGCCTAATTTATTTTGTCATTTATTTACATTCTGTAGTTGTTGAATATTTCTCAACTAACCTTCAACTATACATTATTTGTATCATTTATTGGTTGTTTTTGTTAACTTCATTACAGTTTACTATTGTTATATGCCACGTGGTCTTTGTTGTCATTTAACTAATTTAGTTGTTTGTTAACATTTAAGTGGTAACATAATATTTACTACCAACCAATTTGTGCTTATATTTTGCTATATTGTCACGCCCGCTGGGACCTAACTCACCAGTCAGTGACCATGCTGGTCCCAGCTGGACGTAGTTAATATCTTATTTTTATTAAATAAATAAATAAATAAATAAATAAATATGAGCCCTTCCGAGCCAGAAGAATTAAATTTTGAGTAATTAAGCATTAAACATAGATCTGCTAAATTAAGTCTAATAAAATATAAACATAAAATTTAATAATATAATGTTGTACACAGCTGACCAGCTCACAAATGATAGAAAATGAATTTTCACAGATGTTTCAGGAGAAAAAATTCAAGAAATAAGGCATTCGCCCCTCTAGCTCGGAAGGTCTCATATGTTATTTAATATATTGAAAATTCACAGAAATCAAAATCATGGCCCTTCAGCATTTTTGGGGTGGTCGCTCGACCCCCCCGACCCCCCCTTGCGTACGTGCCTGCCATTGGCATCTAGCACCTTCTGACAGCGTGTCTCCAGTTGATCAATCCCCTGACTGTAAAATTTGCCGGTCTTGGACTCAAAGAAGTCCGTGAGTGCCTTTCGCAGGTCTGTATCTTTGGTGTAGGATTTTCCACGAAAATGCTTGTCCAGAGAATGGAAAAGGTGATAATCCGTTGGAAAAAGATCTTATGAGTTAGGTGAATGACACACAGTTTCCCAGCCAAGCCGCTCTATGGTTTCCCTGGCCACCCGAGCCACCCAGACATTGTCATGAAGGAAGAGTACCCTTTTGCGATTCACCAATGCTGGCTCCTTCTGCTGCAATGCCTGTTGCACACGTTCCAACTGCTGGGAGTACAGATCCCCAGTGATGGTTTGGCCAGTTGATAGCAGCTCGTAGTGAACTATTTGGCGTCTAGTCCACCAGATACACTAGACTACGGGGTTCATCTGCACGAGATGTGATTGACGGAATGCCCAACAGCCCTGACAGATTTGGACCACACTCTACACTTACTTGCATATCTTCTATCACTTCCTTTTATGGCAACATCAAAGCGGCAAGAACTTTTGTGGTTACCTAGTTGAAGTTAAGTCAACTGTATCGAGGATATTGGAGCGATTAGATTAATTTGTAAATATGTATGAAGTATGGACCATTCAAGTTTTTCAATTATTATATATGCTTTGACATATTTAAAATAATTTTAATGTGCAATAGATACTTGTATGAATTCTTTTAAATTGAATAAGTCAGATCAAGAGGGGATTAAGCCACATTTGTAGCATATACAGGTAAAAAACAACAACAAAAGAACAGGAATCTAATATGCACTATTCTCAATACATATTATTATACATTTAATTTTAACACAATCGAAAGAATACTATGTTATTTGTTTTACATAACTCCAATTAATAAGAGTCAAAATTATTAAACATTTCTAACTTGTGTATTTTGTCTGAATTCAGTTTCAAAACTTTTAAAGCCTCTTTCTCAAAATGTTACTTATGTCCATCATGAGTTTCTGCAGTATTAAATGACATCATTAATTAAAGATATGTTAATGAAAATTGTTACACTAAATGAAAGACATATGTAGAATTCAATCCATATGTCTTTCAATGAGAAAAATCCATATTTTTAATCACAGAAATTTATAAAAATTATTTTCTACATAAAACTGTGAAAAATGTTTTTTTAAGATTTTCCATTAAACATTATTAACAAATTAATAGATATCTTATTGTTATTGAGGAATATATGGTTTCTACTATAGAAATAAAAAAGTAACATTTAAAATATTCATTACATTTTTTTTTTTTATCAATTACATAAGAATGATCCAAAATTTCACAATGGCTGTGTCTTTGAAACTATTGAAGATAGATTGATGAACTTTTTTTATTTTGTCTTCTTTTTATAATACTATTTTGTACTAGAAAAATGAGAGGATTTAAATGAATAACAAAAATTTTGTCTTAAGTCCCCCCCTTAAGTGCCATATATATATAATACCACCTTCAATTAATTACGATCCTCAAAGCTTGTTTCGTAGCTTAACTATGTTTATATATAGCCTTTATCCAAATTAATTGGTATGGATTTGAGCCCATTATCGTTAGGAGGGGTTCTTTATACACTGAACAGACTGTTAAAAACAAAATAATGCAACTGTAACTTTCTTTTCTATATTTACAATTGATAATTTAGGAACCCACCAGAGTAATACCCGGCTTCGTGCACGTTAGTTGAGTAGGGCAAATTTTTCATTTACTAAATTTGACTTTTTTGCCAGCTTTGACTAGTTGTATAGGGTTTAATTCATTCATGACTTCAAGGTTATTCCCATGATAAAATCCATTGCTTAATAAAATGTCATATTTTTTGTAATTTTAATACTGTTCATTGTATGAGTAGATTGATGATTGTTATTGTTACTGTCATATTGTTGCAGGTAGTATTATTGTTTAATTTATAAATTTAAATATATACACTGAGTGGCCAAATTATTATGACCACCCCCTTAATATAGTGTTGGGCCACCTTTCGCTCTTATTACTGCTTGCATTCTTCGGGGCATGGATTCTATGAGATGTTGGTAGGTTGTAGGAGGAATTTGAGACCAACTCTAAAGAACTGCACCTTCCAATTCCTGCAGATGTGATGGTGCTGGATCCCACTGCCTAATCCCACAAATTCTCAATGAGATTGAGATCTGGCGATTGTGCAGGCCAATGAATCAAGGTAAACTCTCCGGCATGTTCTTTGAACCATCTGAGGACGATGCCAGCCTCATGACAAGGATCATTCTCCTGCTTGAAGTATCCATCCCTGTCAGAGTACACCATTAACATAACGGGATGTACTTGATCTGTGACAATACTTAAATAATCTTGGGCATGCACACGTCCGTGCAGAGGAATCAAAGGACCCAAACAATGCCAAGAAAACATCCCCCAAACCATAATACTGCCGCCACCAGCTTAAAGTGTTGTGGCAATGCAGGTGGGGTCCATGCTTTCGTGTTGTTTTCTCCATATTCTAACGCTGCCATCTGCATGATGCATTTGAAATTGTGACTCATCGGACCACATGACCCTTTTCCAGTCATCTATTGTCCAATCCTTGTGCTCCTTGGCGAACTGGAGACGTCTGCTCTTGTTCAAGGCTGACAGTAGAGGCTTTCGAACTGGTCATCGGCTTCCATAGCCTAAACAGTGTAATGAGCGGCGAACAGTTTGTTCAGAGGCGGTCACAGTTTGGCCTTGATTAAGATTTGCTGCTATTTGATGCACTTCTGTCGCCCTGGACAGCTCTGGCCAATCTCCTTTCAGCTCGAGCATTGAGGAGCCTGTGACGAACACACCCTTGACGTTGACAGCCAGTTTTTTGCTTGGTAGTCCACTCTCTGTAAACATTAATAACTGCTGCTCTTGAACACTTCACAAGGTCAGCTGTTTTGCTGATACTGGTTCCGATACTGCGTGCACTGGCGATCATCCCGCGTTCAAACTCAGTTGAATCAAGTTTTTTACCCATATCGTCGCAAAAAACACAGTGCAACTGATGGTTCACCTCACCTGCATTCCCTTTTTATAGCTATCTAGCCCTTTAGCGGCAGTGCTGTGATGCAATAGCTCATTTGCCTAAAACTGTCAGGTGGTCATAATAATTTGGCCACTCTGTGTATATTTTTGCATGAAAGGGGGGGGGGGAATTCAGACAGACAGACAGACATTGATTGATTGATTGATTTTTGTAATATAGATAAAATATGATTCCCACAAAGACATTTTTAAAAAAATGTAAACTTTCACAAGTCCTTTCACTTACGTTTCAGGTAATTTATTTTTCTTTATAACTATGAGACACACTTTATTAAGAAAGAAAGAAAATGAAATTGTACATAAAATGCCTTGAAAAACTTGTAAACAGGTATATAAGCAAGAGAACTGACAATAAGAGACATGAAAGAAAAAATTATAAATGATATAAATTACAGATTAGCTGACCGTTCTGCAACTCTGTTGCTTAAGAAAACTATACTACAAAAAAGTAAAATTAGGCAAGAAAAATTTTAAAAAGGCAATACAGTATGTATAAAACTAATGAATTTAACTAAATGAACTTAACTGGTGTCGACAACAACCTCGGAATTCTTCTCCGACGGATTCGCCCGACTAATCACACTGTCGAAAACTGAATAGTGCATTACATGTGAGGGGCAAATGTAAGTATATGCTATAAAACTAATTTTGAAAATCTGTTATGAAATAAAAATGTTACAACCTTGGGAGGCAATTTTTTTCAAAATGCCCTCGAAGATTATTGATTAGTAATTATTCAACTGACCTCAATTTGAATTTTTATTAATTTTGTTTGTCATGAAAATTGTTAAAAATATATTTTATGGATACAAAGTATGAGGGGTGATCAAAAATGTAAGGTTACAAAGCCTGCAGTGAAAGGTGTAGATTTTATTTCGTACAACGAATACAGCCAACAGATAGATAGTACATACATTAGGTTATTTTTTGACATAGTCTCCATTATTGATTTAGGCACTTGTCTGTTCATGGGATGAGTTTCAATATTCCCTCCTGGTAAAAATTTTGTCCTTGCGTGTTCAGCCACGTTGTCACGAAGTGTTTCACCTCCTCGTCTGAAGCGAATCGTCGGTCTCCTAGGTGTTCCTTCAAGTGAGGAAAGAGGTGAAAGTCGTTTGTAGTGAGGTCTGGGCTGTAGGGAGGGTGTTCGATGATGTCTCAGCGAAACTGATTCAACAGCGTGGTGGTCTTCTGCACTGTATGAAACTTTCACCTCTATCCTCACTTAAAGGAGCACCTAGGAGAAACACTTAGAGAAAACTATATAAATATGAAAACTGAATTGTAAATTCCTAAATAATGAGACTAACGAAAAACTAGAATTTAAATTAATAAAATTGAGGAACCATTAGGTTAAATAAAGAGAGTTGTAATTCTTTTTTATATTCGAGCAAATAAATGCATAACGAAGCACAATCATAAGCAATAATGTTAAACGAAGCAAGCATCAATTGTTGAACCGTTCGGTGTGTGCGTCGATTATTTCTTCATATACTATTACTAAAACATTTCTACATAATCATATACTGTTAAAGCGAGCGATTAGCTACTTGCGATTAGCTTTGACAACAATAAGTCTAATTAGAATTCAGATATTGATAATCTTAAGCCTAACAGCAATTTGCTCTTGATAGCAATTTGGACAACAATTGCCATGGACATTACGAGTTGTTATATTACATGCCATATCTTACATCCGTAATCAGAATGAATGCTCTTGCGCATTGGTTTAGGTACTCAAGACCAGTGTTGAATACAAATTTCATATAATTGAATTCGTTCTCAATAATGGTTTGAGTAAGAGCAAGAGCATGGGCGCTCATTCTGAATTCTGGCGTTAGCATTAAAAGTTCCCAATGCTGCTGTAATGGTACCATTAAAGCATATACTATTAAACCAATTTTGACCTCCATTAATTACTCGTTATATTCATTCAAGACACGTCGTTACGAGTTGTTTGTTATTACATGCTATATCTTGGCATTGAAAGTTTCCAATGGTACCATATGGTACCTATAGAATACGTACTACTAAACCTATTCCGGTTATCATTAATTACTTGTTATATTCATTCATACTACTTTGTTACAAGTTATTTGGTAACATGTCAACAGTGAAAGTTCCTAATGATACAAAAATGATACCATTAGAACACGTACTACTGACACAAATTCGATTTTCAATTATTGCTCGTTATATTTATTCTAGACACGCCGATACGAGTTCTGTTTGATATATTACGTGGCCTATCAAAGTTCCAAAGGAACCAAAATGGTACCATTAGAACCGTAAAACTAAACTAATTCTGACCCTCGTTAATTGCTCGTTAAATTTATTCATGACACGCAATTACGAGTTGTTTAATATATTACTTGGCATATGTTCATATGTTAATATTGAACATTTTAAGGGGGTATCAAAATCATACCATTAGAGCACGTGCTATTGTACCTACATGTATTTCGGCTGTACACTGTATCTACGAATTTGTTTGTGCTCTGTCTGATGTTTATCGATGGAGAAAACAAACTTTAACAAGAACGGTTTTACCGCCAAAGCGGGTAAAAGGAGCACATTTTTGTTTTATCTAATCGAGGCATCAAACATAGATATATAGAATTAACCTACATTTTAAAACACTTTAGAAAATTTATATAAATATGAAAATCGAATGGTTAATTACTATTTAAGTAAACTAACGTCAAAAAAGAATTTAAACGAATAAACTTGAAGAACTGACAGGTGAAATGGAGAGTCTAGTTTTTCCTTATATGTTAGAACAAATAAAAGTTCTAGAATTTGTAGACATTCCTACATAATGTTAAACGAAGTGAGCCTCAGTTGCTGAAGTATTCTGTGTAAGTGTCTATTTTTTTCATATTCTATTATTAAAGTGTATCTACGTTACCATCTAATATGAAAGCGATCGATTAGCTACTAGCAATTAGCAATTGTGTCTAACCGTAATTAATTATGGATAATGGCCTAAAGGCAATATGCACTTGATACCATTAAGCCATGGATAACAAGAGATCTACCAACTAGTAAGAAGTTGGTTGTTATATTACACACCATATCTTAGCATTGAAAGTTCCAACGGTACCATGTTGTACGATCTGGATACATATTACTAAACCAATTCCCACTATCATTTTTATTCGTTATATTCATTCATAGCACGTCGTTATGAGCTGTTCGATATATTATATACCATATATTAACCTTTTCCCAGCCAGCTATTTTCTTCAGAAAATGATTCTTCTTACAGGGGGATAGAAAATATTTTTTAAAAAATTCAATAACTTATATACTGCTTTAAAATTTTATATTTGTGATCTTGAATATAATTGCTTTTGATTAGTAATTTTTTTGATCGATTAAAAGTAATGTTTTTTTTTTAAACAATACATTAAAATGTATAATAATATTTTCTATTTGAAATACTTGGTTTTAATCCTTTTTTAAAAAATTTCGAATTTGAAAATAGCCAAAATTTAGGGAGAACTCTTTTTTAAATAATGCGAAAAAAATTTTTTTAATATCTGTGTTTTTTTAACGATTTTTTATATAACTGAATGTGCAATATTTTTACTTTTTTTTCTAAGGTATACGTAATTTGTTGTTAAATGGGTCACACCTGCATGACAATAGCTACAAAATCACATAATAGGATTTTAATCTTTCTTTCATAAAGCAATGACGTGGCCTTATCTAACTTCCTTATATTCTGATAAGGGAACAATCTCTATACCTCGTCCAACAAGAGAAAAACAGGGCGTGTTTCCGGTCTGATATCGACTACTCACTCATCCGCAATGCTTTGTGGGATCTCTCCTTCAGCGGCTACACAAGTCAATTTGTAATGGCGTCGCCGTGCAACAGCTCTTCAGCCAAACAAGGAAAAACTATTCACAGCCAGGCTAGGGAGATTGTGTGGAACGTATTTTGCTACTTAAAAGGAAAACAGTGTTTTAAAAGCTCATCTGCCTTGATAGAAGAAACTCCCAAGGCAACGCAAGTTTCTTTTTCTTGCGTTCGAACAATTGTTCAAGAAGGAAACGAAGTGTCTTCATGCGAAGCTACCACCCCCTCTCCTCACTTTTCGACTCCTGGAAAGAAAAGGCCCAGGGAATCTCGAACAACGAATCTGGATGACTTTGACCTCTCGATTGCACGAGCATGTGTATCCGAAATACACTCAGAAGGTAATTATCCTACTCTGAAAAATGTGTACCAGAAATTTAGAGAAAAAACTGACTATGTCGGATCGAGAACTTCCTTTGCCACCATTATGCATGATAAATTGCATATGAAATATGGCAAAATCAACCACCGTCAATTTTACATCGAGCGGACAGATGTTATCGCACAACGACGTCGTTTTTTAAGGCAAGTACAAATGCTACGCAGGGACCCCACACGTACTTTCATATATCTGGATGAAACGTGGGCTAATGCACACCATGGCCGTGAAAGACAGTGGCATCACGACGGGAAAAGCTGTGCTCAACCAGGGAGCTTGGAACCCTACCGCGGGCGTTTCATTCCTACGGGTAAAGGCTCCCGCCTCATTCTTTTGCATGCTGGAAGCGATAAAGGGTTTGTGAACGACTGCTGTTTATTATTTCGGTCAAAAAATAAATCCGCAGATTACCATGACGAAATGAATGGGGATTGTTTTCATGAATGGTTTAGAACAAAACTGCTGCCAAATATTCCGAAAAATTCAGTAATCGTCATGGATAATGCCTCATATCACTCGGTGGAGAAGGCCAAAGCGCCGTGCAGCAATACAAGGAAATCGGATATGATAGAGTGGTTGGCCCTACGAGGAATACCTACCGAAGCAAAAATGTCAAAAGGTGAGCTGTACGATGTTATCAAACAACACAAAACAGCAAAGCGCTATGTTATAGATGAACTGGCTAGCGATGCCGGCCATTTAGTGATAAGACTACCTCCTTATCACTGTGATCTCAATCCCATTGAACTTATTTGGGCACAGGTAAAAGAATATATACGGAAGAAGAATACAACTTTCAAGATTGCTGATGTTGAAAAACTAACGAGAACGGCAATTGATAATGTAACTCCTGAAAATTGGAGAAAAGCGATAGAACACGTTTTGCGTGTGGAAGAACGATATTGGGAAACGGACTGTTTGATTGAAGATCAAGTGGAGCCTTTAATAATTCATGTTAATGGAGAAGACAGCAACAGTGAAGAAGAAGAAGAGTGGAATGACATTAACGTTCTACCACAATCTCCTTAGCCTGAATTTAGATATAATTCAAAAAGTCTTTTTCAAGACTATACATTCAAAGGCCATTCTCATGGCCAGCAAATAAACGAAAGAGATATCGTTTACTGTAATGGAAAACGTATCATAAAACTGTATTTTATTAAAAAAATAAAAAATAAGATAGCATCTTTAATAAAACCTTATAATTCTTTAAAAAAAACAAAAAACATGTCATTAGAATGTATAAATATTTAAAAAAAATGATGGTTAAACAGACTGCACGTTATTACCTTAAAATAAGTAAACGATATATAGAAAATTGAGTTAAAAGACAATTTTATGAAGTGTACAATTATTTTAATTATAATTAAAGCAAAGCAACTGAATAATATTAAAGCTTCTGCTGTAATATTATAAAGCGCTTCTTCAATGAGACATGAGACAGAAGTGAGTAAGCGCATGAGGCCCCCTTTCTCTGATTGGCTAATCTGAAACTTCCTGTGACACACCCTGTTTTTCTCTTGTTGGACGAGGTATAATTACGTCGTCAAGAAACGATCTCCATTGCAATGGTTTTAATTTTTGTGAAATAACTTATGAATAAAATGTAATTTACGAAAAAAAAAAAATTTAAAACATAAATAAAAGGAATCATTTTAATATAATTCACTCATTAAATGGTTCAATTGTGCCCTGGAATTTTTTAATAAATTCGTAATTTTAGATGTTGCTGAGTTTCTCCATACCAGATACACATGCTTTCTAAAATTTCGAATATTATTGATTATTAATAAATTTGGGGTATATAATTTATTTGCAATTAATTATAAAGCTTTCAAGAATTCAACAAATGCAGTTTGAAGTTTTTATCATTAATAGAAAATTTCTTATAAGCATTTTTTATAGTCATGATTTCACCCCCCCCTCCCTCCTTTGACAACACCTGTGGAAAATCATTTTTTTATTATATTTTCTCATTTATTTTTAAAATTTGAAGGGATATACTAGTAATAAAGTGCATCTGAAAAAAAAAATAAAAAAATAAAATGAGCAATTTATCTGTAATAGAATTTCAGTTATATGCATTTAAATTTTGTAATGTATTGTATGGAACTGATATAGCTACACCTGGCCTGATAAGGCCACCTTTGCTGGGAAAAGGTTAACCTTGAAAGTTTTAATGGTACCATATGGTATGATTAGGACAATTACTACTAAACTAATTACCACTGTCATTAATTACACATATTCACTCATGATACGTTGTCACGAGTGGTTTGATATATTACATGCCATATCTTAGCAGTGAAAATTCCAACGGTACCATATGGCACCTTTAGAACATGTATTACTAAGCTAATTCCCACTATCATTAATTACTTGTTATCCATTCATGGCACATCGTTACAAGACGTTTGATATATTACACGCCATAGCTTAGCATTGAAAGTTTTAATGATACCATTTGGTACAATTAGGGCACGTACTACTAAACTAATTTCTACTATCATTAATTACTCATTGTATTCATTCATGGTACTTCATTATGAAATGTTTGATATATTACAAGCCATATCTTAGCATTACAAGTTCTAACCATGCCATGTGGTACGATTACGAGACGTACAACTAAACTAATCCGGTATCATAAATTATAGGCATTAAATTTATTCACGGCACGTCATTACGAGCTCTTTGATATATGCCATATGTCAGAATGGAAAGACTAACTGGTACCATATGGTACCATTACAGTACGTACTAATAATTACCACTATCATTAATTACTCATTATATTCATTTGTTACGAGTTGTTTCATATATTATTTGCCATATCTTAGCATTGAAAGTTCGAGTGGTAAGATTAGCATATCTTAGCATATCTTAACATGGTAAGTTCCATATCTTACCATGTTGTACGATTAGGAGTCATACTACTAAACTAATTCCCACACTCATTAATTACTCATATTCACTCATGACACGTTACGAGTGGTTTGATATATTACATGCCATATTTTATCATTGAAAATTCCAAGAGTACCATATGGTACCTTTAGAACATGTATTACTAAACTAATTCCCACTATCATTAATTACTCGTTATATTCATTCTTGGTACTTCGTTACTACAAGTTGTTTGATATATTACATGCCATATCTTAGCATTGAAAGTTTTAATGGTACCAAATAGTACGATTAGGGCACGTACTACTAAACTAATTTCCATTATCATTAATTACTCATTATATTCATTCATGGTACTTCATTACGAAATGTTGGATATATTACATGCCAATCTCAGAATGAAAGTTTCATTGGTACCACATGATACCATTAGAATACATACTACTAAACTAATTACCGCTATCGTTAATTACTCGTTATATTCATTCTTGGCACTGCATTATGAGTTGTTTGCTATATTACATGCCATATCTTAGCTGTGCAAGTTCCAACGGTATCATGTGGTACGATTAGTACACGTATAACTAAACTAATTTCCGCTATCATTAATTACTCATTATATTCATTCATGGGACTTCGTTACGAGTTGTTTGATATATTACAGTGCTGGACAGAATTATAAACTCACATGAATTTTGAACCAAACTTTACTAAAAATAAAAAGATCTACATCAGCTTTTTACATATCATTTTTCAGACATAAATTTACCACTTTGCTGATTGTCATTCGTATATTTTGAAAATTTTGTGAACAACGACAATAAACTCATAATTTCACTTGGACAAAATTATAAACTCACCCTTAAAAAATGTGTTCGCCCATCTTTTTTTATTATATGTGTTCGCCCATCTATTTATTATATATAGGTTGTATTTGCAATCACTTATTGTAAGAAAGTGTCTGCTACAGATTTATGCTGTGTAAAACAATGCCACGAGGAACAGAGCTTGGTGAGACAGAGATTAGGACATTGCATGGATGTGGAATGTCCCAAAGGAAAATTGCAGCTCATCTTAACCGATCCCAGTGTGCTGTCAGAAGTGTATTACAACGGGGAGTTGATGGGAAAGCGAAGAAACGAGCAGGAAGGAAAAATATCTTAAGCTCTCGAGATAAATCTCATATTCGACGATTGGCAACTGGAAGCAATCTTTCTGCTGGACGCATTGTAGATGTACTTTCACTTGACTGCTCTCAGCACACTGTTGCACGGGTTCTGCAACAATTTCCAAACATTGTCTACAAAAAATTTCTATGAAAACCACCTCTAAACCTAGCTCACAAAAATGCAAGATTGGTGTTTGTAGAGGAAAAATGTCATGGACTCACGAGTGGTACACAGTGGTGTTCTCTGATGAAAAGAAATTCAACCTTGACGGTCCCGATGGATGGGACTATTATTGGCATAACATCAGACAAGATGAACAGCTTAAACTGAGTCGTCAAATGGGGATGGCTCAGTAATGGTTTGGGGGTCATTTTCTGCTCAGGGTAAAAGTGATATGGTAGCGATCAATGGGCGCATGGACTCTGCGAGGTACAAAGTGCTGCTGGAAAGTCAACTTTCAAGCTATGGTGAAATTCTTGGCGGAGATAACTGGTCATTCCAGCAAGATAATGCTCCATGCCATCACTCCAACCTTATGAAAAAATGGTTTCAAGAGCAGCTGATAAATGTTTTATGTTGGTCGTCACGCTCCCCAGACTTCAACCCAATTGAGAATTATGGGGACAACTAGGATGTCATGTTTTTAAAGATCGTCGGCAATTCCAAACTACTCAAGAGCTCACCATTGCCATCATGGAAGAATGGGAATCTATCACCATTGAGTACTAGCATAAACTTGTCGAATCGATGCCAAACAGGATGTTTGAAGTCATAAGAAACAATGGAGGACCAACAAAGTACTAATCTGTGAAAAATAATCGCCACACTTATGTTTTTTAAGGGTGAGTTTATAATTTTGTCCAAGTGAAATTATGAGTTTATTATTGTTGTTCACAAACTTTTCAAAATATACGAATGACAATCAGCAAAGTGGTAAATTTATGTCTGAAAAATGGTATGTAAAAAGCTGATGTAGATCTTTTTATTTTTAGTAAAGTTTGGTTCAAAATTCATGTGAGTTTATAATTCTGTCCAGCACTGTACATGCCATGTCTTAAAATGGAAAGTTCCAATGGTACTATATGGTACCATTAGAACACGTACTAGTAAACCAATTCCAACAGTCATTAATTACTTGATATTTTTATTCATGGTACATCGTTATGGGATGTTTGATATATGACATGCTATATCTTAGCTTTGAAAGTTCCAAAGGTGACATATGGTATCATTAGAACATGTAATTGTAAACAAATTTCGGCCATCATTAAGTATTCGTTGTGTTCGTTGCGAGTTTTTTTTTTTATTTATTTTTTATTTTAATTCATTGTAATCCAATACGTCCATCCAGAGCCTGTATGGCCTGAGGCCGACGAGTTGGGTCTCTGGATGGACCTGGATTAACGACTGCTGTATGATGGTCACAGCAGCCGGGGGGGGGGGCGCGCCCGAAGATCCTGAGTCACTGATGAGCCATCCATCCAGTGACTAGCCGTGGCTGATGTAGCTTAACTTCGCTGAAGTTGTATTTCAGTGAAAGCCCACCAGGCCACGGCCTCCCCCAATGGTACCATGTTCATTACATGCCATATCTGGTCATTGGAAATTTTCAAGGGGGTATCATTATATCCCATTAGAGCACGTGCTATTGTACCTATTCTGGCTATCTCACCTTCAAACTTCTTTCTGCTATGTTCTGTATTAATGGATTGGTAAAAAAAAGCGTGTGAAAAAGTTAATTCGATTTCAAGTTATCATAAAAAATATAATGATAAAGAAATTCTTGTGGTTTAGGCACCGATATCCCCTTTCTATAATCGTCATCACGTGCATCCTGCACGCGCACCATCTCAACAACGTTTAGAGCACACGCAGAGCAAAAACGAAGGCTCGACACGCATTTTCCCGAATGCAAGGCTGATTCGTCTCTATACTATACCCACGCTGCCCATTTTAACACAATGCGTTATTGGAATTGTGTCCGCAGACAGATGGATGGATGTCTAAATAAACCGATCGCATAAGCTACTTTTCTAAATATTGTGCAAAAAATGAAATCCTTCACTGGAGAAATGAACAGTTATTATATGTCCAGTTATTTATAGCTGGAAAGGTTTCCAACGTTTGTTTAATGCAGTTGTAAGTTCAAAGGCAAATACTACCTCCTATCGTCGCAAATTTTTTTTGTTTTCCCAACCAGAAGTTCTTATGGTGAGAAACTCAATTGAGGACTGCGACTTCTGTTGACAATTTCTTGAACCTCTCATATTTTGAGAGAAAACGCAACACGTGGAGACACCTGCCGTATTTCATTGGAAACACAATCACTTCTGTTTTTTCTGGACATGCTCCCTCAAAATTAAATTTATCAAATTAATTGGAAAATTACGGGTCTTTATTGTTAACCTTAATAGATATTACAATAGTTTAATGGCCATGTTGTGACTTAACAAAATCCATAATTTCGGAATACAAATTTGGTTGATTAAAGTATTAGACATATTAGTAATACGTGTTGGGCTGTTAACAACAGGTATAATGTGGCATAATTCTGCCATTTGGACGATCATTTGAGTTGTTAAGGTACTTTGCAAAAAATCCACAGTTTCCAAAGACGAGATGATCATAATTAGTATCCAAATCCTGAAAAAGGGTAATTATTTCTTGTACACACACTGGCCAATGAATTAGAAACCCGTGATGAATTACTGTATTGATATGTAAAGCAGGGCCACAGGTCAGAAATGATTGTGATATACAAATGAATGCAATCATGTGAGGTACATGCTCATTCCAGCTGCAGGTACAGGGTAGGAACAAGCTACAGCTGCTCAAGTTGAGCAAAATGGGGAAAACAGCAACCTGTCTGAGTTCCAAAAAGGAGTTATTGTGGGAGCCTATCTAGCTGGAGCTACGATTTCCAGGACAGTACAACTGACCGGTATCTCAAAAGGTCAGGTCTACAAGGTGTTCAATGTGTGGAAATGAAATCCACAAGAGTTGTCAAAACGGCAGAATTATGGCTCAAAAACAATCAACACAGACAGGGACCAACGTCGTCTGAGACGGATTGTGTGGCAAAACCAAAGGTCTACTGTGGAGCAACTTACGGCAGACTTCAATGAAGGATCATCGCAACCCATCTCCTCCAGAACAATGCGCCGAGAATTGAAGCGAATAGGGATGGGAAGTCGCATGCCAGTGAGGAAGCCTTCAGTGGTGTAAAGAAACTGTGTGACTGGACAGTAGACGACTGGAAAAAAGTGATGTGGTCGGACGAGTCACGTTACACATTGTTTTGCACCGATGGCTGGCAGAGAATTTGGCAGCAGCCCCATGATGCGATGGACCCCTCATGTGTTGTGAACACAGTTCAAGCTGCAGGAGGAAGTGTCATGGTATGGGCCATGTTTTGTTGGTATGGCAAGAGTCCCCTGATATTCCTTGACAGTCGGGTGAAAGCCCAAGACTACCTGAACATTGTTGCAGATCAAGTCCATCCTGCAATGGTGCGTTTGTACCCAAATGGTGATGGGTTCTTCATGTACGACAATACTACTGTCCATCGAGCAAGAATTGTTCAGGTGTGGTTTTCTGAAATGACACAGAGTTGCAACATCTGCCTTGGCCAGCACAAATTCCGGATTTGAATCCGACCGAGAATGTTTGGGACATGTTGGAGACATTCGTCGAAGGCACCCGCTTCCGTCTACTCTGCAAGACCTGAAGGTCTCTCTGACGAATGCATGGTCTGCGATTACCTTACCTGCATTGCAACATCTTGTAGAGTCCATGCCAAACCGAGTATATTCTGTAATTATAGCCAAAGGAGGGTCAACACCATATTGAACGAAGGTTTCTAATTCATTGGCCTGTGTGTGTATATCAATGTAATTTGGTCGGTAGACTAATAGGATTCTAATTTTAATTGTGGTTAAAGTACATTCCATCAATAAATAATCTAAGCTTTGATTTGATTCGCTTTTAATCACTTGGATGTCACTGTCATCTGTAATTATATTAGAAATCCTCCTATGATAACCAGTCTATATCATCACTATCTCACGAGAGAGAAAAAATTAGTAATCCCATTTTATAGAGTGAATTACTTAAGGAGATCAATTTCGATTTCCGGCTCTATTTGTTGATCAAAATTAACTGTGGAACTACACGAGGCACCTTCTCTTCAATCTTTTAAACGTCATCTCCTTAGAAGCATTCGATCGTGCCAAATTACATCTAATTTAACTTCTGATTACTCTTAAATGAAACAGATTTACACAGTCCTCCGTTTATCTTACTATTTTTCGTTATTATAATTATTATTAATACATGTATTATTATTGGTTATATTGAAATGTTTTTAGGTATTAAAAAAATTATTATTACTATTATTATTGTTGTTGCTATTGTTGTTGCCGTTTAATGCCATACAAATTTATATAATTTTAGATTGATTTATATAAATTTTTTTAAGGATGCCCCTGGACAGGTCCCCCTGGCCTTTTGGGTGCCTTTTTATTCTTTTGATGCAAAAATTACTCAATTTATCTTATTTGAATTTTTTTTTATATTGTTGTATTATGATTATTACCAATTTATTGTTCTGTTATTATATATAATTGTAATTGGAATTTTAAATAAATAAATAAATAAATTATAAGGGCAATGCCTCCTCCTCTTGAGGGATGGTTAGTCCTAATGATGGTATAATTATCGGGCAGATCAGATCAGAGTCTCAGTCTTTTGTAAGCCAAGTCTCGACTAAGGCGCATATATAGATGTTGGCCGACCTCAACATATTTAGACATCATCAAGTTTATTGAGTAAGGAACGCATGTTGGCATAAGCTATATGGTAATGGGTTGAATCTCAAAGAAATGTGGCTTATGTTGCCTCATGTTATGTTGGTTGCGTGTGAAGCCTCCCATAGGTCGGTTCTTGATAAGCGTCATCAAGTGAGTTGGGGCTTTCACCTCGAAAAGTATGCACTGTAAGGCCTATTGGAAATTTTCTTTGATGCCATGTAGGGTTGTGTTTATTTTCGCTGATGCATAGGAAAAAATAATGTGATGGCATTTCAGATCTTGTTTTCCATGTACCACAATCAAGCACTTTTATATTTTGGATTGTCAATTTCTCTGCTAGGAATGTAGGAATCGTGCTAGTTTATAAATTCCATATGCACAATCTTGTAGTAGACGAAGGCATTATAGGTAGGTCCCAGTTATTTCCTACTTCGTTAATGTCTTGGCTTAATTGTTCTGCTTTGATCCGTTGCTGCCTGTTAATGCAATGTACTAATATTATCCATGCTCTGGAGATCTTGCTTATTATCGGCTCCTTTATTAGTTACTTCCTCGTTATTTTCATTGCCTTGCAAAGAGAGGTTCAGATAAAACTCATTCATTTCCTTCTCTCTAATTTTAGAATTAGTCGTTATTCTCAATTGAGGGGTCTTATCAGTTTGTTTTATATCATTAGTATTTATAGATTTTATGTTATGCAAATCACTCTCTTATTATTGACCATCATGTAACCCAGTAGAAACTTGGTGGTACTTATGAAAATTTAAATTGGAGGAATTTTCAACATAAGTCAAAAGTTTAGTCAATGATGTATCTGCCGTGGGAAATAATTCGGTTAGTTTTTCAGTCATATTTTATATTAATTGGGCCATAGTAGTTTGCAAGGAATCCATGATTCCACTTACCATAGATGCGACAATTGTTTCATGATTAATTACTAATTAAGAGATCGGGTTTGTGATATTTGATTGTTTTTAAATTTATGCCAATCATCAGTGATAATATTAATTTTATCTAATAAATCATTATATGATCTATCTCATATCGTTATTAATAATTCTTTCCCTGTTGGTATTTTGTAAGTCATTCTTATCATAGATGGCGTTAGTCGTGTGATCACTACTCTCTAACTTAGCGTTGTCCTGCTGGAAGACTCCATCTCCAATGGGGAAAACAGAAGCCATGAAACGATGTAATTGGTCAACAAGTTATGTTCACATAATCCATACCTTTCACGGTGTATTTTACAACAACCACCGGTCCCAGGGACGGCCATGAGAATGCCCCCCAATGCATAATACCTATATCACTGGCTTGATTGGGTTCTACAGCATGTGTTGATCAACTGTTCTTTTGGAAGACAGCAAACCCTGACACTACAATCGAAGTGATCCATCGGACCAGAAACCCTTCTCCATTGTTGCATTGTCCACTCATTCTGTTCTCGGGCCTGTAGTTGTAAATGTCGATGATGCTGTGTTAATATCAATACACAGAAGGAGCGTCTGCTGCAGAGTCCTATGTGCAACAAAATCTAATGCACAGTTGTGCCTAGAATACTCTTGTACTTAAACCTATATTTTTATTCGGCTGTCAGTTGAAGCAAGCAGCTACCTGTTTGTCTTCACGAAAAAGGAGTCTCCGATCTACGCACTCAATGATTAGGCATGGATGTCTAATGCATCAGCGTCTACTACGGGTTTCTTGCCCTTCTTTCGCTTTTCATGGACACTAAAAACAGCAGCTCATGAACACCCAATGAGTCCTGGCCTTTCGGAGATACTCATTTCTAGCCTTCAGGTCATCACAATCTAGCCTTTTTCAAAGTCACTTGAATGAGCAACCTTCCCCTTTACAGGTACATATACTTGGCCAAATGATGCCTTACTATCCCTGGCAGCTGTTAAATACCATTCACACTTCATTACTTGCCATTTATGTCATTCAGACGAGTGCGTTCTCATAGTGTTAAATACCATTGACATGTTTTGGCTGATCAGTGTAAGTTTTCTTCCATTTTTCAATAGAAGGATACACTTTTCCAGCAGATAATGCCTTTCTACTTGCTGCCTGTGCTATTTAACATTATACAGGGTGGTTATAATTAAAGTGACACCATTTAGACCCTTCTAGCAGCCGTTCTGGTAATCAGATTTTGATGAAACTTGAGATATATGTTATACAGACCATGGGGAAGAGAATTTTGCAATAAAAAAATTAGTTCACATTTTGACCGCTACGTCAAAATATGGCACTGGTCATGTAAGAAATATCTGAGAATTTTTACTCAATCAGAGACGTTATGCAAATGAGATGTAAAATTAGAAAAGCTTTAAGATGATAGTAAAATTAAATGTAAAGTCATTCTTCACGATGGCTTAGCTAAAAAGGATCGAGCTTTATTGGTGAAGTAGTTTTACCAGAACTGCAATAATGCTTCTGCTGCACTAAGAGAATATCGACGTTTGAAAAACTTGTGAAATGGGCCTATGTCCATTAATGGTTTAGAAAAGATGATTAAGAAATTTGAAGAAACTGGCGAGTTGGGTGTGCTGCCAGGGAGAGGACTGAAACGAATTGCAAATGAGACTGTGGAAGACGTTGCTGCTTCTGTAGTAGAGAGTGCTTCAAGTTCCCAATATTCTTCAGCAAGTGCTCGAGCCGTATCACGTGATTTGTCTATTCCATGGTCTATGGTACAAAAAGTTTTGCGTTCCATTTTAAGATGGTATCCATACAAGATCCAGGTGGTTCAAAAGTTGCTTCATGAAGATCCGGAAAAACGCACTGATTTTGCTTGCCAGTTTCTGGCTAGTATAGCCGTTGATAATGCTTGGCTATGGAACATTTTGTGGTCAGGTGAAGCACATTTCACACTAGACGGGGCAGTGAATGCTCAAAACTGTTGCATATGGGGTACTGAAAAGCCGATGGTTACCAATGAAAATCTTTTGCACTCTTATTATGTTACTGTATGGTGTGGATTCACTTCACATTTCATTCTTGGCCCCTTTTTCTTTGAAGAGAACACTCCTCAAGGCACTAAAAGATTTTCAATCACTGGTGCTCGTTACTGCGAACTTCTGCAGCAGAAAGTCATTACAAGAAAGACAATGTTTAGACAGCACTGTCTTTATGTGCAAGATGTGAAGGAACTGCTTCATGCTCATTTTGGATATGATCGGGTGATTTCAAGAACTTATCCAACTGCAGGCCTCCTCGTTCACCAAACTTAAACCTTTGTGACTTCTGGTTGTGGGGATATTTGAAAGATAATGTCTATGGAGGAAGAATAAGGACTGTCCCTGAATTGAAAGCAAGCATAACACGCCATATCACTACGATTCCTCAGGAAATCCTTAGCTCTACTGTGGAACATGCAATAATGTGCTTTGAACATTGCATTGACACAAATGGAATGCACATTGAACAAATGCTCTGATTTTATAAATTTCTCTGCTTGTAACTTGTTTTTGTTATTATTCATGTGCCATATTTTGACGTAGTGGTCAAAATGTGAACTAAATTTTTTTATTGCAAAATTCTCTTCCCCATGGTCTGTATAACTTATACAATGATTGGAAGAAAGTAATTGGACACCCATCCACCCGGCAAAAAATGGACCTTTCCGCTACCACACATGTCACTGCTGTATGGAAATGCAAAGGTAGTTATCAGGAAACACCACTGACTCTAAGTGAAGCATCATGCCGCGACAGGCGGAGCTGACAGAGTTCGAAAAAGGTGTCCTAGTTGGAATGTTGCTCCAAGGCGCATCCATACGAGAGATTGCCGGCAGCCGGAACCACCCGAAATCAACAGTGGCGTATGTGCTGAAGAAGTACAGGCCCAATGGACATTGTACGAATGCACCAAGGCCTGGTCGTCCACCCGCATTGACCGACAGGGACTGTCGGGTACTGCAGCGGAAGATACGGAAGAACCAACGTTCGACGATGACCACCATCGCCGGGGAATTCCAGCAGGCATCCGGATGTCACGTATCCATAAAGACCCTCCGAAAGGAGGCCCACATGCTGGGCTATCACGGTAGAGCAGCAGCCCACAAGCCGCTAGTCACACCAGCGAACAAAACGAACAGACTGCAATGGGCCAGGGAACGCAAAGATTGGACCTTTGAGGACTGGAAACGATGAATCCCGCTTCACATTGTTTCGATCGAATAGCAGTTTGGGTGTGGCGTTTATCTGGAGAACGGCTCCTTCCTGAGTGTATCATCCCATTAGTGAAGTTCGGCGGAGGAGTAATTATTGTGTGGGGCTGTTTTTCGCTGTATGGCGTAGACCCGGTAGTGAAGTTGGAAGGCACCATGAGCGCTACAGACTACACTACCATCCTGGACAATTCCGTTCTCTCAGCCCTTTGGCAAACCTACGGTCAATTCCGTTCTCATTGTACCAAGACAACAATGCCAGGCACATACCCTGCAATGGTATGCCGATAATAATGTTGAACGCATGCAGTGGCCAGCCCAGAGCCCAGACCTGAATCCCATCGAACATCTGTGGGAAGAAGTCGCGCGTCGGTTGAGGGTAGTAGCCCACTCCCCAAAACACTACCTGAACTGTGGACGGCTGTACGTGACATTTGGCGGGAGATTCCTGTGGGGGTCGTACATACTCTTGTGGAAAGCATGCCCCGGAGAGTAGCCACCGTGATTGCAGCCAGAAGGAGGCCGACAGGATATTAGCTATTATCAATAAAAGCAAATTCAACCCCCTAAAATAACCAATATAATTCTAATAAAATAAAAATCCATAAATTACTAATAGTTTAATTAAAACTTAAACTTACGATTCATAATACAGTGAATCAAGAAAAATTATATAATTTTGTATAATATGGTCCCACAAATTTAGGTGCTTTTGTTAGGCCAAAATTTTTCGCATTTTAGTAGAATAAATACGGTAGTTTGTAATTCTTTTGGCAAATGTTCAAATTAACTACTTGTTGTTATTTAACTGTTGTTTTTGATTGGCTATTCACATTGTATTTTATCTGATGGTGGGTTTTGGTTTGTAATTCCCCGATTGGTACTTTATTCCCCGATATTTTAAATAAACTAGCAGATCACAATGAACTGACCAGAATATACAGATATGTGGGGAACTTGATGAATCTTCTAAAGGAAAAAAGGAAAGATTTGCCTCAGCTTGTCTCAGTCGAAACAGAAATTAACCATAGACAGACACCCTTATAGAGTAATCAAGCAAGGTAAGCTTCGTTGCACTGTTTGGAACGCGAGAGGGCTCTCTTGCAATCGCATAGTTTTACAACTTCCTTGCATATAGGAATATTGATATTGCCTTTGTGTGTGAAACTCTTCTCAAACCGAGTCAGAGCTTCAAATTGCCTAGTTATTCTGTCTAACGCAAAGATAAAACCCTTACAACTGCTGCTGGCCCTGCATCTGGTGGGGCAGTAATCATCGCGAGACCACCACTACCACTTTTGTGGGAATGGAAAACGTGTCCATGATCATAAACGACGTGGACTTAGGGGAAATGAAATTTATCTCCTTGTATAACTCGCCCAGGCATAAGCTTGATCCCTGCGAGCTCGATGATTTGCTAAATGGGCCCATTCTAGCTATTGTGGCAGGTGACTTGAACGCCAGACAACCACACTGGAATTCCAAATGTATGAACCATATTGGCTCTATTCTCCGTGGTTACTTGATGAATCAAATTGATATCGTAAGCGACCTGGCCATCAGACAATCATATGTGAAAAGAACTCCTTCAGAAGATTATGGCAACGTACTAGGTGCCTCCAGTTTAAGACCAAATACATCAGGCTAGCTTGCAAGGTTAGTGAACAGGTCAAGGAGCTGCGAAACCAACAGTGGAACAACAAGATCAAGAGCCTATCTGTCCAGGAAGCTCCAATTGGTGTACAGTCAGGGCCTATCTACCTCCTCTGCTTGCAGATAATGGTAACTTTGTTAGCAGCTCCCAGGAAAAACCTCAACTTATCACGAACACATTGAAGAGCCAAGTCACCATCCCCATCGAGAATAACCGCCAAATCAGTGAAGGCTGCATAAATTATGATCTTACTCATCACGTACTTAACCCTCTCCATGCGATAGGTATCGATCATCATAAAACGTCTTAAGAGCAGAAAGGAATCAGGACTAACCCTAAGTCATCGTCACTATACCTAAGCCGGGTCTAAATCCTGCTCTTCCCGTTAGCTATGAACGCACTATTCTAAAGAGATTCAATGACTTCTGCGAGTCTAATAATCTTATTCACAATGAGCAATTCGGCTTTCGCTCGAATCACTCATGCCAACTCCAGATATGGAGGCTTGTTACAGATCTGAACAGTCCTCTCAATTACTCGATGTATGGAGGTATAGTTTTTCTTGATGTGCATAAGGCATTCGACGAAGTCTGGCACGACGGACTCATCTTCAAGATGATCAATTGTGGTTTCCCTAATGAGCTGTTTGTTCAGGTTTGCTCCATGTCACACACATCCTATCGTGTCAAGGTTGACAACTCTTTGTCTAACCCCTGCGACGTCAAGGCTGACATTCCCCAGGGCTCCATCCTGGGGCCAGCGTTGTTCAATTTTTTCATCCTTGACCTTACGGAGTTTCCCCATCTGTACTTGCTCGCTGATGATGCGGCCATCATGAAATGCACGAGGAACCCAGCCCATGTCATTAGTCGCTTACAAAAGGCCTTGCACCAGTGTGAAGATTGGTTCGACAAATGGCAACTGAAGCTCAGCATTGACAAATGCAAAGCCATGTTCATCACCTGGAAACACAGGCATCTTCCAGGGCCCCTCGTCCTATATGATAGACACTTTTACTGAATTACAACTATCTTGGTGTTAAGTTTGATTCTAAATTAAACTGGAATGACCAAAGTTCAGCCTGATTGAACTGTTGGGGAGAAATGGTGTGCTTGGTGTGGATAACTTGGTTTGCTGTACAATGTTGTGATCTGCTCCATCCTGCTTCACGGAATGCCTCCCTGGGCTGCTATGTGGAAGTCAACATGGAAGGAACTGAATGTTATTCTCAGGACTATTACTCAAATCGACAGAGGAATTGCAAACAACTACTTGATATATGATGACCTCGGCATGGCCCACATTGGTTGCTACATTCAGGTGTTCCTCAAGAAGTTACTTCTAAAAATGGAGAGTCATATTAATTCCTTGGTAGTCAGTATTTTGGATCACTCTCTATCCTTTAGGGGTCACTTAAGGTTTCATAGACCCCGACTTCAACGATATCAACAAGGGCGTCTTCCCCGACTTCTGGATCTCCTAAACTGCAGATGGGTCATAACTACGTCAATTCACAATCTTATACCTAGTCTTACTCTCAGGATGACTCAAGCGGGCCATCAGGCTTCTCCTCTGGCTCCCAGACTGCTCGTGACATTTTCACTTCACTGCTCGATTGTCAGCCCGTTGTTGCCTGGGATAAGAAGATAGATAATGACTCAAGTTAGTTTTCAGTAACTCCACAATTTCTTGCTGTAGATGAAGCTCCCGTTATTCAGATGTTTCTGATACCCGGATAACTTTTTGTCTTTTAGCGTCTCTCTAACCAGTGGTATTTTGATAGATACGAATTAAAAAGCATTATACAGTGTGCTTGTTGGTTTGAAGAGCTGAATTGATGTACCTTTTCTTATCGGTTAAGTTGTGACATATGAATATGTCCCTACGGATATAAACACATTTATATCCGTGTGGACGTACGATTATTCTCAAATTAAATTGGAAATAAACTAAAATGGGTAGAAATTAAGGGGAAACCAATAATAATTAAAGAAAGGCACTGAACAATCGAGCTGAAAAGATGAATGAACTCAGTGAGAGAAAGATAAACAATAATAGGTTGAACTTGATGAGAGATTTAACAAGTAAAATAGTTATCTTCATGTATTTAAAATTTTATTTTTTTTACAAACATCCAGATTTATATACTTTGGCAATTTACTGTGAACGATAGAGAAAGGCTAAGAACCATCAGGAAATAGAAAAAAAAAATTTTTTGTGGGGGGGAGAGAGAGAATCGCAATAGGAAGGGAAGGGAAAAGAGAACAAAGGGGGGGTAGAAGAAATTTGGAGAAATAAAAGTTCAAGGTTAGAGTTCCTTTGCGTAGGAAAAAAAAGAAAAATTCTAAGAAAAAAAACAAAACATTTTCTTCGGAAAGAGAAAGAAAGAAAGGAAAGAGAGTCAGAAGGAAAACAGAGTGTGACATAGGCGAGAAGCAGAGAGCGAAGAGACACAGTCAGAGGAAAAAAGAGACAGAGGGTAGTGTAAATCAGAACGTTGATCGAGTTTTACGGAGAAAGAGAAAAAGTAAAGTGTTCTTCTCCGAGCGAGCATCACGACGGCGGTGGCGAGGTTTTTCCAGCCCGAACGAGCTGATGACACCGTGATACCCAGCGACAGTGGCGTAGACGAGGTGCACGGGCAGCCATCATCCTGGGTCCAGACCGAGAGCGGCGACCGATGCGAGGAACCAGCGGACGGATCGTCGGGAGAGAGCAGGGCCAACACCGGTAAACTGGATCCGTACATAGCGTAAGCACTGTTACTTGGTGGGACAGGACGGGGCGAGAAGGCGTTTCTTGCGGGGCATAAGCAAGGCAATTCTCGAGTCCTGAGCCGGTAATAGTGGCTAATACGTGGGACGGTTTCAGTGAACCCGGTGAAGTGGTGACTAAGGAGCAACGAAGCGACGACAGGTGAACGATCAACGTAGCACCCACGGCGGAGCCTTCGCGGGAACGACCACGACGGGAGGTCAGCGGAATAACAACTGAGGAGGCGGCGGCAACGGTACCCACGTAAGCCGGGAGCAATATATTGCGAAGATAAGGTATTGTGTAGTCTAATTGGGCCCAACGCGTGTGCAATAACTTTTTTTTTTTTGAAAGAGAACAGTATTGAACTTCTATTACTCGAACGTAATTATTAAAATTAGGCATAGAGTATAATCTGCTACGCAAGGAACTTTAATTCTAAAGAACTCTAGGATTAGTGTAAATTGTAAAAGGGGTAGGAAGGGAAAGCTTTTTATTTAAACAATGAATTGCCAAGTATTATTTAATTATTGTATGTGTGATTTGAAATTGATTTGATTTCGGTTTTTTTCTTTGTGTTTTTGTTTGTGCTTTATTTACTCTTAGAAATCATTGAGCTTAAGTTTATTTTACTCAACGTATGTCTTTTTTTTTGCAATAGTTAGCGAATATTGTTTTGTTTGTTTGTTTGTTTTTTATGTTTTATTTGATCTGGCAATAAATTAGCTTGTGCCTTTAAAGTAAAGTTTAGTCACTCATTGTGGTCAAACAAATTTTCAGCTTGAAGGGAAGGAGGGATTGCTTGAAGAAATAAGGGGGGGGAAAAAATTAGAATTCTATTAGCATTTACTATACAATCGGGGAGGAGACATATATTTTTGACAATTATTGGGTTAGTTGTTATTGGATATATATTATAATTATTTAGGCCACCACGAAACTATCACATTATAGACAGGTAATTAGACGTAACTAATTAAGTCGATGATAGAATCTGAGGGCAAGGTAGTAATTTTATCCTTAATTAATTCTAACTGACGACCTTCCACGAAAGAACCGTCATATCGGAGACTCGTGCGAAAGGAGCCGTCACAAAGTGTTAAACCGTCGTCCGAGAATGACTGGTATCTTTATGGACCCAACCCACTGGAAGAGGAAAGGGAAACTGCCGTTGCATCTGAAAGGTTCAATCTGTTCAAAGGTTCCAAATATACAAACTTTTGCCAATCATCTGAACACTAATTACGGAAGTGAAGGGAGACACGTGTATCTCTTTGCTTCCTCGACAGAGACTGCCATTCTGTATCGTCTATTATACTAATTTCCTGCTCAGTCTGTGTCTGTGTGTTCTGGGACTCCAACAAATGGAGTGGGTTTGTTCACTACTTGGTAATCTGTTAATGCAGTTTGCACTCTGCTCTCGATGTCTTGGCCATTCATCACTTTCTGTGGTCTAGCAGTCGTTTCTTCTGTTATCAGCACACTCACCATTTGCTAGTTTCAGCAGTGTGCTGGTAAAACTAATACAGCACCGAGTGAAGGGACTGGTTCCTCTGCCGCCTTTCCAATCTTTCTCAGTGGTCTGTTATCTCTCTCCATTATCTCCAGTTTATTCTCATTTTTAAAGATTTTCAAGAGAAGTGTTAAGTTCTAAGAACTATCGTTTCTAAGAAAAGCCTGACCAACAGGAATTCTATGCATTGTTACAAATTGAACCTTATTTATAAAGCACAAACTTTACCTTAGATTAGTCATATACAGGGTTTGGTTAGGTTGTTAATTGCATTATAAGAAGAAGAACAAACACCCTGTTAGTCATATACAGGATGTTTCAAAAAGAATCATCTGATTTGAAATGCATATATCATGAAAACTATTGAACATAGAAACCTAAGATTAATTTTATATTATTGGGTAATCATAAAGTTTTTTTTTTACAAACCAAATTATAAGTGCTCAATATGTCCACTTTGGATATATTATACGGTAGTCTGTAAAATAGATGGCCAGGTGATTTCCCTTTACACAGATAACCTGTGCCTTGGAATTGTTAATACCATCGCCTAATGCTCTGAGCAGTAGGAACTTCCACACCAGGATTATTTCCTACAGACCCACACTTCACGAAGCATAGAACACAAAACGATTTCTGTTGTGCAGTCGCCATGTTGACAAATACTGATCTTGGGCGGAGGAAGAGCGTTAGCTCTATCTGACGGCAAGTGTGTGAAACTCTAGATTTACCTTTTCTCTACCAAAGCCTATGCTAATAGAAGAAGGCCTGTGCATTGTAAGCGTAAACAGCTCACGTCGGGAGTTTCATCCTCTGCCACCAGAGAGCAGGAGATCAGACCCTAAACAAGAGTTCGTGGATATAAGATTGAAGACGATTGAAGTGCATTTACTTTGTCAATTAAGCATTAAAAAAAAAAAATGCACTATCATTTTTGTAAATTGAATTTTTTAAAGCTTGTTGTACTTCTCTTGCAAGTTAAATTTTAATTAAATTCACATTGTATGGTCTATTATTGTTATTTTAATAAAGGAATAAATAGAGGAATCCAAGTGCGCAATAAAAGAAATTCATCAGTACATACACCATATTGCCATTAATGACCGGACACTTTCGATTTTAGACGTTTTGTTGAATATCTAGAAGAATACTTGACGAATTATCCTGAAATTTCAGGGGTGTAAAAAGGGTGTTAAACCTCATATATTTCAGCGAAGGTTTTCTCCCGAAGGCAAATAGGGGACCAGCAAGAAAGTGAACCAAAAAAATAATGTTTGGAACCACCCTGTAAAAAATAATGCTTGAAATGCATTGCAGCTGTAGCATATGCTTAAGAGGCTTGTTTTACTTTTCTGTGTTCATTTGTATGAGAATAGCACTTATATTCATGGAGATATAAAGGTTTCTTTAAAAAGGTCGAAATGTTTTCGTAAGTTTTTTGTTTATAACACGCAAGATTTTCAACCCAATGCAATGCCATTTACAGAAAACTCGACAAACTACTGTACAGACAACACTCTGCAATCAGAATAGAAAAATAGAAGGTGTAACATCCTTTTTACACCCCTGAAATTTCAGGATAATTCGTCAAGTATTTTTCTAAAAGAAATAAAAAACTCTTTCACCACAACAAAAATTAAGGAAAAATACAACCTGAACTTGGAAGCACTTTTCGACAGCAAGGCTATCATCATTCAGCAGGGACCAAGGAGCACACTAGGGGGAACTGAGTGAACTGACTTGAAAGCGGAAAAACTGAGTATATGTAGCGAAAAGACCACGGTTTTAGGCCAATCAGAAAAAATTACACCAAAAGGGACAAATTAATGATTGGGCAGTTGGGTCCACCATTGGATTAATGCTGAGTCACCAATGGGACCTGAGTCTGAATTTAGTAGCAAATTATTATTGGTTTTTTGTATGGCCATACTTTCAAAAACATCCAGCAGGTGTTTTTTATTTATTGAATGTAATAATTTTAAATTATCGATAGAAAAATCATGTCCAGTCTCGATGGAGTGTTTTGCTATGGCAGAAAGGTTGCTTCTCCCAAATCTTCTGTGGTCTGTGTTCTTTAAATCTGGTTGATAAACTGCGTTTCGTTTGACCTTTGTAAACCATTGGGCAATGGGAACAGTGGGCTTCATAGATTCCAGACTTCTGTAGGTGCAATACTTTGTCCTTGGGATTATCCAACAAATATCTAATTTGGTTCGGGTTGCTAAAAGATAAAGAAATGTTATGTGGTTTAAAGACCGAATTAAGGCCTTTAATAAAAAACTTATTATAGGGTAAGGAGATAATTTTTTTCTTTTCTTTAACGGTGCGTAAGGTAGTTGTGTCTGAAATAAACTTTTTGAATTTCCTTTTTCTTAACAGGTCTACAATAGTTCTAGAGCTGTAACAGTTTTTTATAGCAATATTTTTAATTAAGGAGATTTTGTTCTTAAAAGCGGTTTTACTTAGGGGAAGATTGAGGGCTCTATCGATCATAAAGATATATGTGGAAACTTTTTGGTTCCACAGGTGACAAGAATCAATGGGAATGTAATTTAGTAGATTGGTTGGTTTTTGAAAAACGTCGAAAGATAATGAGCTATTATCCCTAATAATTAAAATATCCAAAAAGGGCAGCTTATTATTCTCTTCCATTTCAAAAGTAAACTTGATCGAGGGAAAGAAGCTATTGATGTGTTTAACGAAATTATTTACATCACAAATATTGGTATCAAAAATGGCAAAAATGTCAT
>JAHWFO010091674.1:63195-77593 GCA_023313115.1 Rhysida immarginata
CCCCCCCCCCTTCCCGCACTTCCGAACTCCGTATCATCCACACCCTCGCTTGTATGAACGGCTTCTCATCCTCTACGTTCTCCCGTACCCTTCAACGCCGCAAACGTGCCTTCCTTAGCCCGAGTCCCCCCTCCCTTGATATAACCTGGAAAAAGTGGGTTTCTCTATTATACCTTGGCCCATATTTCTCCCGCCTCTCCAGTTTCCTCTCTTCCCTCGAAGTTTCTTTTCGTTCCCCTACCCCTTATCTTCGTACCTTGCGCCCGTCTACCCTAACTGCATCTGACGATTTCTCCCGATCTAGAGTATATCGCCTGATCTGTGCTTTCTGTGATAAGTGTTACATAGGCTTATTGACCTGTAACTTCAACGTACGTTTCAAGGAGCACGTCAACTCCCACGAGAAACAAGACTGTAATTCCCACTATGCCAACCATCTTGCCATATCCGGACATGCTTTGAAAACCCAAGACGAAGTGTTGTCTATTATACACAAATGCAACGACCCGTTCAAGACTGCGACCCTTGAGTCAGTCGAGATATTTAAAGCCAAGAGGTCTACCGCTAGCCTCCTCCTCAATTGCCAAACGGATTTTGATGTATATGCTATACTTGACTCAGTTTCCGACCTTTTATTGTGACGTGCCAAGGGGGGGTGGGGAGGTTCTATTATTATGGGGTTCCAAAATGTAACCTTCTCACTCACCCTGACACAATCACGGGTTCTTGGGACCTGTTATGGATTTAGTCGTGACACATTTTGAAATAAACACCGTTACACCTAGAGTTTATGTTGTAACATAACGGGTTCTTGTGTGATGCTACCAATCGAAAAAAGACAATGTGGTTCCACTAACTTCAACACAGAACAACCGATGTTATTAAAAATGACGACAGGGTAAATCTACCCGTCTCCAACCATTATCGTATAGTGAAATATTCAAGAACAATTTGTGTCCGCAATAACTCCCTTTTATTTAAGCAATGTGTGTTAGTCTGATTCCACTTAAAAGTGTTAAATGTATAAACATCTTATGCCTAAATTCCCTTTCTCAGAGTTAAATTTATTTCTTTTATTATGTGTTATGCCCGCAATAACTTTTTTTCTTAACTTTAAATAACTGTCATCATTAATTATATAACTACCTTAGAATCGATGTTGCTTTATGATCAGTTCTAAAAATAAGATTTCAAAATTCAAATACTATGATCAATTGTAAGAGGGAAATGAACAATCCATTATGAAAATGTAAACGTATTATTTTTATTAACTTAGGGATTAAAATTGCCAAATTCAGAATTATAATCTAAGATGAATGAGAATAATAAGAAAATAGCTATAAATATTATTGAAATTCAAGCAATCAAGCTTTATGATAAACATCTATGCTTAATGCGAAGCTTTCCCCAGATCAAAACTTATGCGCGCAAATATTATTGTTCAATTAAAGTCTTACACTCTCTCTCTCCCCTTTAAAGATCGAAGTGAGCTCAATTAAGTTTTAAATACGAAATGTATATTCACTTGTGACTTATCTGTATTGTAAGTTCACTGTCATGCACCAGGACAATGTGATGAAACATCTGATGAACGTCTTCATTCACGATGTTGATCGATCGTTGGGGCCCATTTCATGGATCTTTACGTTTACTCCTTTGATGTGATGTTGCTCTTGTCATAATCGGAGACGCCGATTCCGCTGGTTCTTTCCCCGTAGAGCTTGGCCGATGCTGATCCTCCACCCCACGGCTGCTGCCACCGTTACCTCGTGGATTCACAACTCGCTTTCCTTGCGTCGATTATACGCTCGCAAAAGACCTGGTTGATTCTTGCATCATGGCACATATATTTGTCACCTAGTTGAAACGCCTTTCAGTTGAATCTGATGATGTTTCAGTGAACCTGGTTGACCTGCCTTTTTGGGCTTCGATGTCACTAAAGTTCCTGCACTTTAGTTTCGATTCCGCCATTCGTGGCAACGGTTTCACGCATGAGAATCCTTCAGTGAAACTTTCATGGCAACGTGTTTTATCTTCACAATTGTTCGTCTGAGAGGACTGATGTCTCAATCATGTAGTTATGTATTGAACACATCATTGAGAAGACACATTCGACATGCTAAACGAAATGACAGGACTTAGTTGTTTGAGACCTTTCATCTTCGAGTGCACACGTGCAAGAGATTGGAACATCACGCACAGAGAGAGTTTTGAACACTGAGACAGAGAGAGTTTGGAGAGAGCCTTTTCCCCTTTTATAAACAACGCTCGCTGCGCGGGAAAGCCTTAAACCAACCAAGCATTGCTCTCGACTGCACCAAGGACAAAAAAAAGGTTCGTTCATGAGAAACTTTCGTTTTGGAAAACAAAGCAAGCAATGCTTAATAAAATCGTTGTTGCTTAGCAACACGTTCTTTGAACTTTCGTTTCTCTCCATTTTGCACACGATACAAGTGATGCTCTGACACTTGGCGGGTCGAAACAATGAGAGATAGGCCTAAATAAATTTTAAGACTAAATACATTAAAATGTAAATAAGGGAAAAAAACGCATAATAAAATTGAATACAAGATAAATGCAAAAGGAATGAAATTGATAGGAACTGATCATAAAGTCAGGTTAAAACGAATTCAAATGAATGAATTTGCATTTGAACTCGTGTGATATCACAGATGTCACAATGTTGCCATTATTTATTCGTTATCTTCTAATTTACTACTACCAATTATTCAACAAATCAGTAAATTGTATTTACTAGGGGCCCCTGCTAAATTAATCTGTAACCTTTTCTTAATCGTAACGTACCTCGTCCCCTTGGCAGTGTACTCTCACTCCTAACCTGCTTGTGGCTTTACAAGGTTCGCTCATAAATATTTGAGATTGTCATCACAAGTGTATGCCTACCACTGGTGCCCCAGAATCTGTTAACGGAATGAGATTGTGTTCCCTTATGACGTATTACCGGACCGTCGACGTACAGGAAAACGTCGAGTGCACCTTTTTTTTTTGAACAATTAGAAGGGAGGCCACATTAACCCTTCCTGTCAAGCATAGACCAACAATCAACATTCCTATAATTACTACTCATGTGGAGACCCAGTGCTAAAAATGACAAAACACTACCCAATTAATATTTCCCAAACTTAATTATTAACAGCAGAACCCTGGTGCCACCTTACACTCATAACATATTTTACTAACTAGTAAAGAGTAACTAATATTCCAAAACAAATGTGATTCCATAAGGAACACTTCTCTTCAGTTCAATTAAAACTGAGCACATTTTAAGTGTCTGTCATTCCTCAGATATGCTTCTGCATTCTTCTAATCGGGTTAAAAATCGCTAGTTCAATGGTTCGAAGGCACGAATTTTCTTCGACAACATTCCCCGGGTCCCGTCAAAATAAATAATGCAACACTCACCAATCTTCTCTTCTAAACGCCCCACGACGACAATAGTTGGTTATTCTCGCTTCACTGCAATACACGTGGGGAAAGATCGATCTTGGTTACCATGGAACACTGGACCAAACATCGTTAAAGTTTCTTAAACGATCAAAGTTGCTCTTGACAACCACAAAGATTGTTTCCATTTGCCATTAAACTGACTATTTCGTTATGGGAATAATATCACCGAACTTGACTTTTGTTTTTATGAGGGAAGAGAACAATAAAAAAATAATTAAACGTTAAGATAGCTAAAATAGGCCTAACAGCTATGTTGCTCGCTACTCTCTTGAACGTCACCTTCCTACTCAGAGACGGAAGTTTTCTCTCTTCTTCCTTATTTACATTTTTTTATTCCACACACAAAAAACTTTAAACGCAACAATCTCCTAATGAGTTAGCATCACAGAGATTCTGGGAATTTCCTCTCAATAATGCTAACCCAAAAAGGAAACTTATTGTTGACGATAAATTTTAAACGTTCGTTAAAAGGAAATGAATCTTATTATTACAAACACGGCATAAAATAATATTCATTGTAAATACAAAAAAAAACAACTTTGGATTACTTACTAAAAAATAATAAAAATAATGAAAACAATGAAAATAATGAAAATAATGGCAACAACACAATAATAAAAATACAACCACTGACATCACATGTCACAGTATAATGTTTTTATTTATTTCTGGACTTTTTCAGATATGTTTTATATAATTTTACTCTCATTCTCTTTTGTAAATCCTCTTGTCTTGTGACAACCGGATATGTTTTCTTTTCGGTTCGCGATTTGTTTGCTTTTCTCTTTTATCGTTTTATACATTGGATGTCACTCTAGTATTTTCTGTTATTGGTTCACACTTGTGTAATTCCATTCTCCAATCTCTTTGCTTACTCTGTACCTTCAGTCTGTATATAAAGGCCTGCAAGCCTCTTGTTGTGTTATCCTTGATAAAGCTGGGAATAAATGGCGAAACTAGTTGGAAACTCTGTTGTCTCTCTGTTATACTGTAAGGTTACTACCAATTTCGTCAATATTACTCTAAATTTAGATGATTTGATTGTTTTGACCGAATAAAGTCTGTTTATTTACTTGCTAATTTTGCTTTAATCATTGGTTTGATTTATAAAACGTTTATAATAATTTAATTGCTTATTTTGTCAACCTAATTTAAGAATATAATTTATTTACTCATTTATTAGTTTATTTCTTCTTTGGTTAATTTTAGTTTTTTTTTTGTTTTTTTTTTTTTTTTTTGTTTTTTTTTTTTTGTTGTTGAGTAATGTTATGAGCTTTTCCTTTGGTTCCATCTCTGCTGTTGTTTTAATTTTACTTTAATTCTTATCTTTCTCTTTTTCATTACCCTTTTCTTTTCTTACCTTCTCTTTCGTTATTTATCTTTGATTTCTCCTTCAGGATCTTTTTTCCGCTAATTGTTTTTTAGCATCTTCTTTTTTCTTTTTTATTTCAGTTTTTATTTTATTTATTTATTGTTTTTTTGTTGTTTTTTTTTTCATTTATTTATTTATTTTTCTTTCCTCCTCATCATCTCTTTATCTATTTTGGTTTTTTTTCCTACCCTTGTTTGTGGGTCGTTGTGATTTGTTTTTACTTGAGAAAATTTTTACATTTAAAAATTTTTTTCATGGCGGGCTACAGTCTTCCGACTTCATTAACTAATTTAAACTCTCTTATTAAATCGCTTCATGTTACAGCATCTGACCATTATTTTTCTTTCTGCTATGTCAATAATCGTAGCGTCAATGCAAATTTTTCCGCTTTGCTGACAACTTTTTCTAGTACTGTACTTATTCCTAAATTAATTATACTTACCAAAATGTGGACCCGCAATTCTGCTAAAGTCCTTCACTTGACAATTATAATGTTACCTCTATCAATCGTCCTGATTAATGTGGAGGGGACATCTGTATTTATATTTTTAACTCCTTACATTATATAATTATACCTGAAATGACTCATATCTCGAGTGATCTCGAAATATTAGAGAGTTAGTTTTTTTTCATTATGAGAAATTTCTCGTACGAAAACAAAAAAATTAGGCGTCACTTAAAATTAGACCGTTAAAGTTAGACGATTCTCATACGTGACGAAAAAAATTAACGCAAAAATTTTTAGATATCGTTGGTAAATGTCGATTGCGTAATGAGATCCTTGTTCATGCGCAGTTTGTGCATAGCAAGAACATCCGGCCAAAAATCTGCCATCTTAATTCTCTCGCTTAGTTGAGTGCCTGTTTGTGCCTTGTTATCTGCCAACATTAGCCAGTTAGCAATCACTTATCACCCTAAATGATCTATTTATGGAAAATGGAATTCCTTTGAGTACTTTTTACTCCACCTAGAGTAATAGAGTTGAATTTAGCATACTTGGTGTATTTCGTAACGTAAAAACACTTCCCTTTCTGACACTAGATGGCGCCACTTGTACCCTAGTATTATATCTTGTCGGTTATTACGATTCGCTTTCGATACGAAAGAAAACCTAAGATTGCAGATTTGTTGTTAACGAGAAATTTTTACACGAGAACATTGCTTGAATATCTCGTAACGAAAAAAAACTAACTCTCTATTAACCTTATGTATTAACGACAAATACATTATAATGACAATATACGCCCTCCTTCGGGACATTTTTCATCTTTTTGTACCACACTTTCCTCCATACTATTTGACGCCCAAATGTCTAATAAGCATATTATACTTAGAGGACATTCAATATTGATTTTAATAAACCCTCCACTTGTTTAAACTCTTTACTCGATCCTATTTCCCATTCTGGCCTTAATGCTATTTCTAATTCATTTACTCACTTTTCTCCTTACCATCGAACATACTCTGCAATTGATCAATGTTTTACTAATTTTAACTCGCCTCTTTTCAGCCAGTCTTTAGATGTCTCCATTTCGGATCATTTCCCCCTTGTTTGTATTTTTAACACAAAAATTTATGGCAAACGATTTCCATACTCAGATATTCGCTTACGGAAAGTGTCACCTGGTCGTATTGCTGTGTATAAGTCTATCCTTAGTTTAACCAATTGGACTTCGTTATTTGCTAACACGTATGATACAAATCAAACTTTCAACAAATTTTTATCTCAAATGGATTCCTGAATTACGAAGCCATGGATTACCCCCTACATAGTAACCCTGGCTAAAAAGAAGAATATTTTGTATTGCAAGCTTCGTCGCAAGCATTCACCTACTATTAGCCAAGCCTATAAAACTCTTTCCAATAAGATAAAACAATTGGTTAATAATTCTAAACGTTCATATTATACTCTCATAATTACTCAGATGTCCTCTCAGAAATGGACACATTTAAACAAATTTTTGAAAGGTCATATGCCCAAAATTCTTCCTTCTCAACTATCTCATAATCCTGACTCTCCTTCACTTACTGCTTTCCTTACTGCTCTTCTTCCTCCTTCTCCCGAGTCTAATACCTCTCTAGTTTCTTATCCTTATAAGATTGACCAAAATTTCTCGTCGTTTTTTGCAATCCCTACCTTCTCGGAGGAGGTGAGCAAAGTCATCACTCAGCTGAAATTTTCTGTTGTCCCTGATCCCCATGGCTTCCGTTCGGATATCATTTTAGCTGTCAACTCTCGTATCGCAGCTCTCCTTGCTTTTATTTTTAATCGATCATTATCCACTGGTACCTATCCCGTAGCTATAAAAGTAACTAAAATCACCCCAATTTTTAAGAAAGGTGACTCTAATGTTTATTCCAATTATCATCCTGTTTCAGCATTACCGATTTTTGCCAAAATCTTCGAAAAATTGTTTTATTTGCGTCTTTCTCAGTTCATTTACTCTCTCAATCTAATGACTCCTTATCAACATGGTTTTATTCCCCACCGCGGTGTAGAAGTTGCTTGTTATGACCTGATTGAGTTTGCATCTTGTGAAATGAGTTCAAATAAGCATGTAGCTTCTATCTTCCTTGATTATTCCAAGGCATTTGAATCTATCCCTATTCCACTACTGCTCTATAAGTTGTCTAATTTTTACAACATCCAAGGTCCTCCGCTAAATTGACTGTCAGATCTTTTAACTAACCAAAGTTATTACTTTGAACTCAATCGAACATGTTCTGCAATTCTTTCACGCAATCAAGGAGTACCCCATTACTCTTTAACCTATTTATTAATGATCTGCACAACACGTTATATATGGCAAATCCTATTTTATACGCAGACGATGTGACTTTATCGCTATCCCTTTCGAATATCTCCCAATTACTAGATGATATTAATAGTGTTCTTTCTGAACTTAAACGCTGGAATGAAGTGAATTCTTTATCTCTTAATACTACTAAATCAAAATTAATGTTTTTTTTATCAACGTAACAAAAGTAATATTCCTATTAATCCCCCCATCTATTATGGTTTTCAAATATTATCTATTACAAGTTCTTTTAAATACCTTGTTTTAACTATAAAACGACCTTACCTGGGATTTGCATGTTGATAATCTCTTAAAAAAACCTTAACAGGAACCAAGGAATGATTTCTCGACTACATTATCTCCCTAACTACTTATCGATACTTCTTTATTACTCTCTGATCTCTGATACATTCTTCTCTCTGCTACTGTATCATTTTCTGGGGTTCATCAACCTCATTCAACATGACTTGATTGTTAAGACTAAAGAACATTTTTTTTGTCTTAACATTTTTTTCGCTTTATTTCAAATCCCAATGGTTCGTCAGATTTATTTTATACAAATATGTTCCTTTGTTTATAAGTTCATAAATAAACAGTTAATTTTATCCTGCCCTTTTAATATCATTTCACAATCAGATAAGCACAATTATCCTGATATAAAGCTAGTGATATTTGTTTACCAGCAGCTAAGACCAACTATGCTCGTCGCTGCATTTCATATGCCGGTTTAATGTTTTGGTCTTATTTACCTGAGGATGTTTGGGATATTTCAACGTATCCGCTTTTTAGAAAAAAAATTAAAGCCATTTCTTTTATGGATCAGCGTATCGCCTATCTCTAGTTTACTTTAAGCGGTTTTTCATTTCTTCTTTTCTCTCTCCTTTTTTCTGTCCTTTTTCCCCTTATGTTTGTTCTACTATTAATGTATTTTTGGTTTAGTTTATAATTTAACTACCATTTATTTAATTTTTTTATTAATGATTTTGAATCATATTTAATATAAACTTTGTTGTTATATAATATGTACATAGAGGTCAATATGACCCTTATTACTGCTTGTCTGGAATGGTTGTAACGTTTCTTTTCTTCGTATTATTTTAGAGGGCTTTGTTCTGCTTTTCATTAATTGTTATTAGGTTTTTTTTGTTGTTGTTTTTTAACTTAGTTATTCCGAATCAGTAATTATTTGCTAATTTTACTGTAGTAATGTTCTAATTATTTGTTAATTAATGACTAACCTTGCCGTTTATTTTTTGTTGTTTTTCTGTAACTTGACACATTACGTGCTGCTGGGGACCTAACTCGTCGGTCTATGACCATACTGGCCCCAGATATGCACTGTTTGTAACATTAACTGTTATTAAAATAAATTAAATAAAAATTAAATAAATAAATATCGAGTTTCGACTGCATAGCAATTTTACATGCCTGGTCGTTTTGTACCACTTCACGGTATTTTTTTTATAATAAACAAAATCTAGCATATCAGCATGAGCAGTTAAAATATCATGTGATTTGAGCAATTGCATGCAGCCAGTCAGACCATTTAGACACAGCAATTTCCATGTGTGTGCTTAATTTTTGAAGGGAAACCGATTCACATTGAAGGATAGATGAATAATCAAAAGTAGAAAATAATATAATCTGAAAGTGTAACAAACAACTAAACAATTTTTTACGGTAATCGCCGCAGCCTTGGATAAGCCACATTGATAAAATGTAATTATTTCAAGGAAAAAATGTAAAATTGGCCACAACTATAGTCAATCCATACCCCCCTCCCTCTTTATGATTGAATTGGCTTTTATATATTTTTAATACATGCAAAATTAATCATAAACATAAAAATCAAACTTCAAGAATGTTTTTGCACCTTCGAGAATGGTTTACAATATTGACGTTAGCATTATAGGTAAATTAAAATCATTACCCTACTCGAAACCTTCAAAATCGGAATTTCCGGAATCAGAATGAAAAAAATAGTCAATATAATGAACTGTACATTATATACAGGGTGAATACAAAAGTCTGAACCCCCCTTTTATTTTTTGAACAAGCAGATATGTCAATTTTGATGAATCCAATGAATAGGAAGTTCTGGGTGGCCTATCCCATGGTGCACTTTGCATAATCCCAAATATGCAAATTAGGACACATTCAAAATTTATCTCAAAAACCGTAAGGGATAGAGAAAAACCCAATTGCAGCATAAAAAAACAAACAAAACAAAAAAAAAAATCATCCAAATCGGACCAACTAATCACCCACAATCACGTGGTGAACTGATTGTAGCTTACAAACAGTCACACTGCACAAACAAGTTACTTCAAACAGTCTAAAAAAAAAAGTTAATCAACAAAATGCTCGATGTGACGACCGTGGGCACCATAACACAATTGGGCACGGAACCTAACTGACGCCAAAACATCGGCAAGCATGGCTGGTGTCACTCCTCGGCACGCTTCCTGGATTCGTTGAACCAGATCCTCCAGTGAGGCGGGCTGCGTAGCATAAACCTTGTCCTTCAGGTATCCCCACAAAAAAAAGTCAAATGGTGTAAAGTCAGGGGAGCGGGGTGGCCAACGAACTGGTCCTCCTCGGCCAATCCATTGTTGTCCAAACATTTCACTTAGACGCTCGCGAACGACCAACCCGTAATGTGGAGGAGCTCCATCATGCTGAAACCACGTGCGCTGATACGAGGCCAATGGCAAATTGTCAATGAAGTCTGTGACTACCATGTTGAGAATTTCAGCCCGGTAGCTTTCTGCAGTCAGTGTTCCATTGTAAAAATACGGTCCAACCACAGTGTCATTGTACAATCCACACCACACATTGATTCTCCAGTTCACTTGATGAGTTGCTTCTCGCAGACATCATGGGTTTTCGTCTGCCCAATGATGATGGTTGTGCCTGTTGACAACTCCATCCCTGATGAACTGGGCTTTCATCTGTCCACAACACCTCATGAATGAAGTTTGGATTGTCATCCAGGCAGGTAAGTAACCAGTTGCAGAAGGCGGCCCTAGCAACATAATCCAATGGCAGTAACTCCTGGTGACAATGAATATGGTATGGGTGAAAATGATGTGCGTGTAGAATGTTGAGAACAGTTGTTTAACTCTTTGTTTGTTTATCATTGACACATCTTTATTGCAATTACAAAGCAATTTGCTTGATTCATTTTATGTCGGAGTTACTTTTTATGCGGGAATCTTTTATTTACTATTTATTAGTTTATAATAAATGAGCTTATTATTTCTTAATTTATTAAATCATTATGTAATATGTGGAACATTTTCTATTTAGCTTTATTGCTAAGAGTTCCATTATGCAATTAAAAATACTGTAATTCTTAAATTACTACTTAAGCTCATTAAAATAGGCACAATAGGAATTGGATAGATAAATCTGTTATTTGACATTTATATAGCATGATGACCCACCCCCCCCCCCCCACACAGTCTGGTTTAATATAAAAAAGGCGGTTGGAGAGGGGGACAGAGGGTAGCGTTCATTTCATTTTTAGGTTGAAAGAGTTGATCCCTAATATAACTATTTCCCCCTCAAGCTTTTTAAGAGAATTATGTTTCCCTTCTCATATAAACAAATATAAACAAAGGGAATTAAAATGAGTGTCTTAAAAGTTTAATCGGTGAAAGGAAGGATTATAATACTGTTCCTATTAACTAAACAGGTGGTGGCCTTACAGTATAACAGAGGGACATCAGTTGTTCCAACTAGTTTTGCCATTTATTCCCGGCTTTGTCAAGGATATACAGCAAGAGGCATGCAAGCCTTTATATATACAGAACAGTGGTACAAGTTAAGCAATGAGCGTAAATACATACAAGAACCAATAGGATATAAGGCAAGGGGGCCAATGAGTTCAAAAATGATGTAATGGCCACCTAATTTCTCCCAGCTTTCCAATTTCTTATCGTCCCTTGGCCTCTGAATATCATTTCATACTCCAACCACAGCTGCTCGCACCCTGAACCCGTCCACCTCCGTCACCTCCGACAAATATTCCCATTCTGGAGTTTACCGCCTGAATTGTGCGTTTTGCGATATGTTCTATGTGGGATTATCGACCCGCAATCTTGCATTGCGATTCAAAGAACACCTTGACTCGAATAAAAAACTGGACCGTATCTCCCACTATGCAAACCATCTCGCAGATTCCGGACACACTTTGAAGACAAAAGAAGAGGTTATGACTGTCTTGCACATCTGTAATAAACCAGAAAAAACTGCTACCCTCAAAGCGATCGAAATATTCAAGACCAAGAGGTCCACCCCACACTTGCTTCTCAATTGCTAGACGGACTTTAATATGTATGCAGTACTTAGTTCTTTATCTGATCTACAGTAAAACCCCGTTACAACGTACCTCACTTTAACGTACATTTCAGAATAACGTACAAATTTCAAGTCCCCGTCCCAAACGTAGGTATTTTAATGCTAAAAAGTTTCAGAATAACGTATCTCACTTTAACGTACATTTCAGAATAACGTACTAATTTTACATCCCCTTGGTTACATTATCCCCTCAGTACAACGTACATTGTTCACATGTCTTGCACTGATTGGTCAATGCAGCCCATTCGAAAGTTGCAAATGGGCCAATGGGCTAATTAAGCCGAGTTCACATTTCATTGGTTGGTCAGTATAGCATATATAAACCCGAAATCTCTGCATGCTACTCAGTCTAGCATGTTCGATTGTCGATTGTCGCATGCTACTCAGTCGGGATCCAATTTGTGCTGCAATTAGATTAGAGACCTTCACTTGACGGACGATTTGCCCATCTTCAATACGGTAAGATAATATGTTTGTTTATTTTATGTGCATGTAACAGGGTGACTAGCGATCGGGATAGGTACGGGAATGTAACCGGGAATTTTTTGTAAACGTCAGGGAATTTTTTGTAAATGTGTAGTCTGAGCATCATTTCAACATTTCACAGAATGATTACAAATCATAATGGCAGAAAAAAGGAAAAGGAAACAGTTTTCATTAAAGGATAAGCTGGATATTTTAAAAGAGGTGGACAAAGGCACAAAACAGGTAGACATTGCAAAACATTTCGGAATTCCGAAGACTACACTATCGACCATAATTAAGGATCGTAATAAACTTCAAACTCTAGCGAAAAAGTCTCAAGTCTGTCCAGGAAGAAAACGTCTAAGGCTAGGTAGGACTCTCATTTCCTTTTTATGCATTTTCATTTTTTTCATTTTTTTAAATCATCTTTTCTTGCGTGTAGGAGATCACCGGGAAGTTGATGAGTGTGTAGCTTCATGGTTTAGAGACGTAAGGTCAAGAAACATACCCGTTTCAGGCCCAATGATACAGGAAAAAGCCAAAGAGTACACCACTGATTTAGGAATCCAAAACTTTGAAGCCAGTAATGGATGGCTTTTTAGATTCCGTGAGAGAAACGGAATTACTTGGCGACAAATCTCGGGAGAAGGTTCAGATGCCAACTTAGCAGCAGCGGAAAATTGGCGAGAGAGAAGGCTACAGGAAATTTTATCAAAGTATGCAGCGGATGACATTTTTAATGCGGATGAGACCGCATTTTTTACCACCTTTTACCCCAAAGGACGATGGCCTTTAAGGGTGAAACCTGCAAAGGTGGCAAACAATCAAAGGTTAGACTTTCAGTTTTATTTTGTTGCAACATGAGTGGAACGAGAAAATTGAAACCGCTTGTTATCGGAAAATCCTGCAAACCCCGGTGTTTCAGAGGGGTGGTTTCCTTACCTTGTGTGTACAAAAACAACGCCAAAGCATGGATGACCAGAGACATATTCGAGGAATGGCTATTAAAATTCAATTCGGATATGGGCATGGAAAAAAGGAAAATAGTTTTGGTGATAGACAATTGTTCGCCACATTTTGTAAATGTACGTTTAGAAAACATTAAGTTGGAGTTCCTTCCACCGAACTGCACATCCACGCTACAACCACTGGACCAAGGCATCATAAAAAACGTGAAAGACCATTTCCGGCAGCGTTTATTGCAAAGGCTTTTAATTAATGAACGGCTGCGTATTGCAGAAAATGTTAATGTCAAGGATGCAATTGAAATGCTGGCAAGTGCCTGGAATTCTGTCCAACCAACAGTGATTATAAACTGCTGGCGAAAAGCCGGATTCTCCATTGAAGCAACAACTGAAGAACAACAGGCGCAAGGTACATGTATACAAAATGAGAGCCGAACTCCTGAAGATTTGTGGCAAGAGGTTGTCTCTGTCTTCAATGTGCCAGCAGAGATAACCTTTGAAGATTATGTAGCGTGTGACGAAATGGTTTACACCTCTGCTGAGTTAACGGATTCAGAGATTCTGGAGATGGGACAAAAGCAAAATGAAATTCATAGCGATCAGGAAGACGAAGACGAAGATGAAAATGGCCATTTAGAACCAGAGGTAACGCCCGTCTCAACTTTGGTAGCAATGGAGGCTATAAAAAGCTTACGAAACTATTTTGCACAGCATAACGGTGCACCAGAAACATTTAACTTCACAATGTCAGATATGGAGGACTTTTTGGGAAGGCAAGTTATAGAAAGAAAGCAGACGGCCATTACAGATTTTTTTTTAAAAAATTAATGTAATACTACATATTGTATTTATTTATTATTTATTTATTATATGCTATTTATATTGAATAAAATAAAATGCATTCATGTATTCTTATGTTTTTCTATGAATATATGCATTTTTCATGAGGGGGGGGGGGGGGGGGGGGG
>JAHWFO010091674.1:103882-136461 GCA_023313115.1 Rhysida immarginata
TTTTTGCCATTTTTGATACCAATATTTGTGATGTAAATAATTTCGTTCAACACATCAGTAGCTTCTTTCCTTCGATCAAGTTTACTTTCGAAATGGAAGAGAATAATAAGCTGCCCTTTTTGGATATTTTAATTATTAGGGATAATAGCTCATTATCTTTTGACGTTTTTCGAAAACCAACCAATCTACTAAATTACATTCCCATTGATTCTTGTCACCTGTGGAACCAAAAAGTTTCCACATTTATCTTTATGATCGATAGAGCCCTCAATCTTCCCCTAAGTAAAACCGCTTTTAAGAACGAAATCTCCTTAATTAAAAATATTGCTATAAAAAACTGTTACAGCTCTAGAACTATTGTAGACCTGTTAAGAAAAAGGAAATTCAAAAAGTATATTTCAGACACAACCACCTTACACACCGTTAAAAAAAAGGAAAAAATTATCTCCTTACCCTGTGACAATGCAGGGAATGCGTGTTTCCTTGGCACCTAATTCGCCCTTTATTGGGTGGTGTCATTTTCCGTACCCAAAGGCTACAGCACTGCCATGTCACACACAAGCTATGCATGTCATTACTTATTCCCAAAACTAACGCTAAACCTTAACTGATCGTATAGTGGCATATTATTTAATTATAACTTACTAAAGAAACCTACCTTGTGGCCGCAAAATTTAAAAATAACAGAACCCTTAATCTACTAATTACTAAGCTAACTCCCCGTCTTAAATAGAATTAAATCCGGAAACAACCCAACTAAAACCCGTTACGAAGGATTAATTAACTGGAAGCATGGAAGAGTGGGTAAAACTGTAACAAACAGTTTTATTTATCAATGATGTAAATTAATTAGATGAAATAATGCATACATAAGCTAATAATAAGTAAAGAAAAGAAACTTTGAATGGTATAATAAATTCGTAACTAGTACAACAAAACTACATTCATTCGTTACATCTTAAGAAATTAAAGAATAACGTAAGAAACAAATTAAAATCCTTACCTCCTTAGATTATTACCCGGTTATGCATAACCCTAATTCACTTTGTTGAAATTAAAAGTTATTTTGTCCTACACATATACTGTAGTTCTGAATAATAAATTCCCATACTCTAATCGTACCAGAGTTCCGTTCCACACCTTGCTAGGCCGTCGACACATATCCTGCTTCCAAGGGACTTGTATTCTCCACCGCTGCCGTCGTGGTCCGCTTCACCTTGCTCGGCTTGCCTGGCTACCAATTCGCTATGCCGCTTAGTGCCCCACGACATGCCCACGAATCACCCCGCCATCTCCATCGTCGCTGATGTCTCACAGGCTCCATTGCCTCGTGGTTGCTGTGGTCTTTTACACGCAGCTGTCATACGCTTTCTCAATGACATCGTACCTGTCAGGCCTCCACGCCGAGGCGAGCCGAAACTCGGCTGCCCGACGCGGACCCGAACTATACTACGATACCTCGTGCTACGCAGTCACATGGTCACTCGCTCTAATATCAGTCCACACGTCTTATCTTCGTTAGAGCTATATCTCGATTTTTTCTTATTTTTCTTTCCACACAAATCTTTCTTTCGCAAAAGTCCCGCAGAAAAATAAAATAATAAAAACTTAGCCAATCGGTGTTTCATGCGCTCGCTCCCACGCCTGCTTCCCAATCCTTACCTCTATGACTAATCACCTCCCCCCTTCTTCTTATCAACAAAATTTTTCCCGCCAAAACTAGTAAAGACAAAAGGCTAGGAACGAGGCCTAAAACACCGACTGTCTAAAGAAAAATTCCTCTACAATAAATTTTACAGAATAAATATCATTGACAATAATATCCTTTACAAAAATGAATAACATACTTTAAGTTGCTAAATAAATACGTGAAGTCAATCTTCCATGCCGCCTGTTTTAGCTATTAGAAAAACAACACGTTTGGAAAATTATTCCAAACATGTCGGGGCATATTACAATATGTCACAACCCTATATTAAGTTTTTTATTAATGGCCTTAATTCGATCTTTAAACCACATAACATTTCTTTATCTTTTAGCAACCCGAACCAAATTAGATATTTGTTGGATAATCCCAAGGACAAAGTATTGCACTTACAGAAGTATGGAATCTATGAAGCCCACTGTTCCCATTGCCCAATGGTTTACAAAGGTCAAACGAAACGCAGTTTATCAACCAGATTTAAAGAACACATAGACCACAGAAGATTCGGGAGAAGCAACCTTTCCGCCATAGCAAAACACTCCATCGAGACTGGACATGATTTTTCTATCGATAATTTAAAATTATTACAGTCAATAAATAAAAAACACCTGCTGGACGCTTTTGAAAGTATGGCCATACAAAAAACCAATAATAATTTGCTACTAAATTCAGACTCAAATCCTATTGGTGACTCAGCATTAATCCAATGGTGGACCCAACTGCCCAATCATTAATTTATCCCTTTTTCGCTGACTGGTCTAAAACCGTGGTCTTTTCGCTATATATACTCATTTTTTCCGCTTTCAAGTCAGTTCACTCAGTTCCCCCTAATGTACTCCTTGGTCCCTGCTGAATGATGATAGCCTTGCTGTCGAAAAGCGCTTCCAGGTTCAGGTTGTATTTTTCCTTATTTTTTGTTGTGGTGAAAGAGTATTTTATTTCTTTTATTTACTATTTTCCACATACTTATTTTTTCCTTTTTTGTCATATTAGTACACATTCTGTTTACTTTTGTGCCTTTTTTCTGGGAAATTATTCAAGTATTTTTCTAGATATTCGACAAAACGTCTAAAATCGAAAATGTCCGGTCATTTATGGCAATATGGTGTATATATTAAAGAATACTGTATTGCTTACTTGGATTGCCTCTATTTATTTAATCCTTTAACCTGAATTTGGTGGAAACACGTTATATTTTTATAATATAAATTCATTTTATAACTTTTATACTGCATATTGAAACAAAATGAAAAACTGTTGTTCAAGATGAGAAGAAATAAATTAAGATTTAGATCATGGTAGATTTGTAGCGTATATAAAAATAAAAAAATAAAAAATAAAATGAGGATGCCCCCTTACCGTGGGTCAGGGGTTTGGGTGCTTCAGGGATTCTGTGAGCTATGCTGGTTGTAGCACGGCTACCTTAGGGTCACCCTTACCAGAAAGGTCATGGTTGAGAAGTGAGACGAAGAGTATCCAAACAAACATATCTCATGATGTTGACAAATAAGAGAATTTATACTGCATCGGGTGTGGCGCAGGTTAAAGTCACCCGCGTTCGGGAGTTAGGCAGAGGCTCTCATTCGAAAAATAGTCGACAGTCTCCCGGCTGTTATCTCGGAGCAATGCCTCCGAGAAGCCCCACCAGTGCACTCGCTATGCACTTGGGGAAACGGTCGGGGGCAGCGCATGCCTTTACCCAGGAGGAGAAACTGGTAAAGCGACAACGGGATCGGGTGCTGTCAATCGGCACTTGGAACGTATTCTCCATGACAGGAAAGGAATCAGAGTTAGTGGAGGAAGCCAAACGGTATCGACTGGATATCATAGGTATTACCTCTACGAAACGTCCAGGTTCTGGAACTGTGGACTTAGAAGGAGGGTGGAAGCTTTTCTACTCTGGTGTCAACCCTAACATGACTGCCCAGGCGGGAGTGGGGATACTCACAAGTCCCCGGCTGGCAGATTATGTTGCAGATTGGACTCCCTTAGGTGGAAGACTGTGTCTCCTGAGGCTTCAGATAGGGAAACGGTCTCTCTCTCTATTCGTTGCATATGCTCCGAATGCAGTCACAGAGTACCCACTTTTTCTAGATGAAGTTGATGCTGCTCTTAGCAGGAGAGGGAGTGCAGATTCTGTCATCCTGATGGGCGACTTCAATGCACACGTAGGGGCTGATGACCAAACGTGGAGGGGCGTGATTGGGAGGAATGGTGACCCCGATTTAAATGCGAATGGGAGGTGCTTGTTGGATCTCTGTTGCAACAATGGACTTTCCATCACAAACACCTTCTTCCAGCACAGGGATGTCCATAAGTATACCTGGTACAGGGATGCAATGGACCAGAAGTCACTGATTGATTTTGTAATTGTTTCAGCTGACTTATTCCGATCAGTGTTGGATACTCGTGTGAGAAGAGGGGCAGAACTATCAACTGATCACCACCTTGTTGTCTGCACTTTGCGGTTCTCTGAATCCATGCCAACCAAGCAAAATACTAGGTTCAGACAAACTTGGCGCATCAAATGGGAGGCACTGGAGGATAGAGCTGTGAGGAAGACCTTTGCAGATAGCATATCTTCAAGTTTCAAAGAACTACCCAGTGATCGTGGTACTGTTGAAGAGGAGTGGCAGTTGTTTAAAACTGCTGTGATTACTTCGGCTGCTTTGTGCTGTGGTCGTAAGCGGCTGAGTGTGGCGCAGGGCGGTGAGAAAAGGACTACATGGTGGAATGGTGAAGTCCAAGAAGCTGTCAAGGCAAAGAAGGAAGCTTATTTGCTATGGCTTGCAAATAAGTCAACTTCGAGTCGAGTGCGGTACACTGAGGCGCGAAAAGCAGCAGCAAAGACAGTATCAACAGCTAAAGCCAAGGCCTGGGAGAAGTTCGGGGAGAAATTGGAGGCAGACTATGGTTCGGCAAACAAGGTGTTCTGGCAGACCGTGCGCCGCCTCCGTGGAAAGAAGTCTCTTTCATCACAAACTATTAAGAGTTCAGATGGGAGGCTTCTGAAAACGGAGGAGAGCGTATTGCATAGGTGGAAGGAATACTTTGCATCTCTTCTTAATCCGGTGACGACAACAACTGAGACATACGAGATGCACCTTGGAGCGGAGAATAGTCACGGTAGTATCACTGAAACAGAAGTCAGATGGGCAATTAAGTCCCTGAAGACTGGCAAAGCTGCAGGTGATGATGAAATCCGGTCCGAGATGTTAAAGGCCTTAAATCAGGATGGTATCCTGTGGCTGACTCGGGTGTGTCAGGTTGCTTGGATATCTGGACAGGCCCCTAAGCAATGGCAGACAGGAATTGTGATCCCTATCTTCAAAAAGGGAGATCAGAGAGATTGCAACAACTATCGAGGCATCTCTTTGCTCAGCATTCCTGGGAAAGTGTACGCTAAGTGTCTGGAGAAGAGAAGTCGGGAAATAGTCGACTCCAAACTGTCGGGGAAGCAGTGTGGTTTCCGACCTGGCCGAAGCACGGCGGATCACATCTTTGCTCTAAGGCAAATCTTTGAGAAATCCTGGGAGTATGCAAAAGAGGTCTATGCTTGCTTTGTGGACCTCGAAAAAGCATATGACAGGGTTCCTCGGGAGAAGCTCTGGCAAGTGTTGCAAGAGTATGGAGTGGATGGGCAATTACTGGTTGCTATCATGTCTCTGTACGAAAGCTCTGAGATGTGTGTCCGGATAAATGGCATTAAGTCAAGACCGTTCACCGTGGGTGTTGGACTCCGCCAAGGGTGCGTACTGTCGCCCATCTTGTTCATTATCTTTATGGACTGGATAGACAGGGGCAGCCGAGGCGATGAGCGTGTTTGTGTGGGCGACTGCCTGGTGGAGAGGTTGCTGTTTGCGGACGACCTTGTCCTGCTTGGGTCTTCCCGCACGAACCTTCAGCATGCACTAGACCGGTTTGCAGCCAAATGTGAAGAAGCTGGGATGAAGATCAGTGTGGCTAAAACCGAAGCTCTGGTTCTTTCAAGACAGCCTGCTCAGTGCGCTCTCCATGTTAGGGGAGCCTCATTGAGACAGGTGGAGAAGTTCAAGTATCTCGGGATTGCATTCACGAGTGATGGACGGCAGGAGAAAGAATTGGATGCTCGGATCGGTGCAGCAAGCTGTGTCAGACGTGAACTGTGGCGATCCGTGGTAACGAAACGAGAGCTGGGTAACAAAGCCAAGCTCTCCGTCTTCAAATCTATCTTTGTCCCCATTCTCACCTATGGTCATGAGGCTTGGGTAATGACCGAAAGAGTGCGATCGCGGGTACAAGCGGCCGAAATGAGATTCCTGAGAGGTGTGGCAGGTGTTACCCTACTAGATAGAGTGTACAGCAGCACAATAAGGGAATCTTTAGGTGTTGAGCCGCTACTTCTCCGCATTGAGAGATCTCAGTTGCGCTGGTATGGCCACGTGATACGGATGCCGCAAACTAGTCTTCCTAGGCAGTTGTTATTTTCCAAGCCGGTGGGTAAGAGACCAAGGGGTCGGCCTAGAACCAGGTGGCTAGACTACATGGAGAATCTAGGTTCGAGTCGCTTGGATATTACCAGGGATGACATGCGCCTGATGGCGGAAGATCGCGATCGCTGGAGATCCTCCATAGGGCTGCTGCCCCCGCGACCCTAACGGATAAGCGGGTTTGAAAAGTAAGTAAGTAAGTAAGTAAAAATAAAATAAAAAATTTTAAAAATTATATTAATTATCAAAATATAATGAAACCTCAAAAAAATTTAAAAACTGAAAATTAAATAGCAAAATGACATGGATTAAAAAAAATAAAACAATCTTAAATTTGATATTATAACAATAAATAAATTGTGAAAAATTTATATATTTAAATTGTTTATTACTGTAATTATGCCTGTGATTCGGTATGGGATAGCAATCTGGGATTTTGCATCAAATCATGTCAAAAATAGACTTCATAAAGTTTATAGTCTCTTCGTAAGATATCATTTTTATCGATCCATTAGAATTTGCATATATTCTTTTTCTCAGATTATGCAAGATTTGGATATTTGAGTGTGTTGACATCTTTCATGCAGAGATTTTTAAATTGTTTAATTGTATTAGAAGTCGACATTGTTTTGTATTCATTGTTTTAATTTTAACTTATTATTTAAAATTTATCTTATTTTAATCAATAAATAAAATTATTGTTTATTTATAATAGCAACTCATGAGTGTTCGAGGAGAATTTATTACATGTCAAGCCTCAGATGTTTAAATTATTGATGGAAAATTGGAAAGAAAATTTTTCCAGGCTGTGGCATTTTCTTTCCTGTTTTTCATCAATAATTTTATAATTTTATAATTTTATCCAATTTTGGCCCGTTTTAATTGTATTAATGTTGTGCTTTTCTGTGTGAATTTGGGGAGGGGGGTGTATGTGTGTGTTTTGTCCTTCTATTTTCATGCTCGAAGGTTTTGTCATCTTTGCTCTCGATGCATTGTTGGGCTTCCTATGTGGCGCGGGAGCTACCTTTGTCCTCTTCTTTGGAAGCATAAATTTATCAATTTATTTAAATTTGCTCTATATGAAAAAGTTAAAAAGAAAGTCCGTTGTCTTTCGATCTCCTAAGGGTTGGTATATTGTAATCTCCGAATTGTCTCATCATCCACGAATAAGTGATAAATAGAGCAATTTTAAATAGATTTATATTTTTTGATAAGCTATTTATTAATATAGATTTTTGATAACAATTTTTTTCAATTAAATTCATGGTAACTTAAGGTGAAATTTAAGATTGCATTTTTTTTTTTAATCTCAAACTGTAATTTTAGTAATACTTATGTTACAGCTTGATATTATTTAATAGTAATACAAAATCTGCATAATTTTTGATATTTATTTTTTAATCCGTGTGTTTTTACTATTTAATTTAAAATTTTTAAATTAAGGTTTCGTTGTATTTTGGTAATTAGCATCACCTTTTCACTCAAAGTTTTATTTTATTAAAAAATTAAAAAAAATAAAAAGCCTTTACAAATAATAGTGTTTATGATATTATTAAAAGATAACTTTTGAGTTGAAGCACACCACCGAAAAACAAATTTTTTACTGAGCTGCTTTTCGGTGGATGTGGTTGGAGTATATCTGAAGTAGGGTCTGAAGTCCTGCCAGCTAGTGGCCATTCTTTGCATTAGACCATCCGGGTTTTCAACAAAGGAATTTATCGTATGCACAGGCCTTCTTCTGTCAGCGTAGGCTACGTCTCTATATATCCATTATTCGATCAAAAGAGATTAAAAGCTGAATAGTTATGATTTTTTTTAAATCGGATGATTCTTATTGAAACACCCTGTATATTGTTGGTCTGTGCAAATTGCTGGTGAATTGTGCGTTGATACCATTGTTCATATCTATTGTTGCACAAACTTTGCCTTGCATTGTTGCCTAACAGAGCCACCCGGCATTGCCTGGGATAATTACAGTTGCAGGTAAGCAGAATAACCTCAAGAAGTTAAATAACTCAAAGTGGTTTTCAGTAATTCTACATTTTCCTACTGTAGACGAAGCTCCCGTTGTTCAGATTTTACGACGCCCGGATAACTTTTTGTTTTCTCTGACCAATGCTCATTTCTTCGGTGGCATTTAGATAGATATAAATTAATATGTATCCTTTGAACGGTTATTATAGAGCATAAAACAATATGCTTGTTGATCTGAAGAGACTAGTTAATTTATGCTTTGTTATCGGTTATGTTGTCAACTGTCGCCCGAGCAAAGGGCTGCACTCGTGTCACCTTTCCACCCTTTCTCAATTGTCTGCCATCACGTCTGGAAGGTTCTACTCTGTTCAAAGGTTCCAAACACATAAACTTTCACCAATCGTCTGAACACGTGTATCTCTTTGCCTCCAACAATGTATATGGTCTATTATACTCAATTCATGCTCTATTACCCTGGCATTGATGTGGAAATATATGACAATAACTTCAATGAAACACCTCTCTTCCTCCTCCCACGATCTTTTGTGTCTGTGTGCTCTGCAATTGCAACAAACTGAATGGGGATATTCACTATTGGATAAACTGTTTATGCAATTTGCACTCTGCTCTCAATGTCTTGAAGCAGAATTGGGCAATGTGTGTTCTAGCAGTCACAGTTGACATGCTTGCATCGTCAGTGGCTGCCTGGGAACTTCGATGACCTCTGGGTCACTCAACACTTGCTCAGTTTCTTAATAGGTTGTTAATTCTCCATTATCTCCAGTTATTGTTCATTTTAAAAGATTTTCAAGAAAATGTTAAGTTCTCAGAACTACCAATTCTAAGAAAAGCCCAAACAGGAATTCTATGCATTGCCCAGGATAATTCTAATTGTAGGTAAACAGATCAGTCTGAACAATTTAAATTTTAACACAAATTGGTTTTCAGTAATTCTACAATTTCATATTCTAGATGAATCTCTCGTTCGGATATTTCCGACACACAGATAACATTTTGTTTTCTCTCACCAATACACGTTCTTTTCTTCATTTGCATTTCGAAGGATATGAATTAACATGTATTGTTCGAACGATTATTAAATAGCACAATACAGTGTGCTTGTTGATTTGAAGAGTCGAGTTGATGTATGCTTTGTTATCAGTTATGTCATAAACTGTTGCCCGAGACTGACCGGCATCCTTATATATTCAAACCACTGGAAGAGGATGGGGAAGCTGCCATCGCATCTAGAAGGTTCTACACTGTTCAAGGTTTCCAAACACATTGTCTGAACATTTGTTAGGGTGCTGAAGGCAGAACATTTGTTGCTGTGTGCTCTGCAATCCTAACAATCTAATTGGGGTTATTTGTTGTTGAAATCACACTCTGCTCTCGATATTTCGAAGCAAAACTTGGGCATTCATCACTTTGTGTGATCTAGCAGTCGACGTATTTTTCTGTTGATACCCTCACTATTTGCTGAATGGTAGCAGTGTGCTGGCAAAACCAATACTTCACGGAGCGAAAGGACGGCTTCCACTGCCATCTTTCCACTGTTTCTCAATAGTCTGCTAACTCTGCATTATCTCCAATTACTGCTTCTTTTTAAAGATTTCCAAGAAATTGTTAAGTTCTAAGAACTATCAGTTCTAAGAAAAGCCCAAACAACAGGAACTATATGCATTGTTACAAATTTAACCTTATTTATAAATCACAACTTTGCCTTACATTGTTCGTCATGAGATACTTCTTATTAGTGTGCCTTGCTACTATCATGAATATCAATTTATTATCGATAATTATTATTTTTCCGAAATCCGAGGTAGACAGTGACCTTCCTCGTGCTTTGAAGATCAAGTGTGCAAAATTTCCTCAAGATCGGAATAAAACTGTAGATTTGTTTAAAATACAAACAAACAAACTTACCCACAAACATTATTATTTATATACATGGTGTCCAAAAAGTCTGGTTACATGGCAGATATCTCAAAGCTGTCAGGTAGGCGAGATCTGATGAGTGTGGTTTATAGATAATAGGGGTGGGTGGAGAATTCATTGCTGCACTCAATTTGACTTTGACCCTCAAATTTAAGGTCAACTATTTGCTAACTTGAAAACTAACGTAAGTATTCTACTATAATGCGATCCCCATTTTTGATTCGTCGCTAACTTGGGAGAAATAAAATATGCAAGAATATACAGAAAAAAATCTTTATTTTTACAACTTGAAAAATGAATAACCTGGATGTATACAATTAAAAAACTTCAAATCTGATTCATTATCGCCTGATTCTTCAAAAAGTTCCTTAATACTGTATAGATGGTGGTTTATTATAAAAGTTTATAATAAAAAAGTTTATAATTAAATAATAAAAAGTTATTTAATTTTTAAGAAGACAAAAATGATACAGTTATGGTAGATTATGTGTACTTTTATTGTATTTTCATTTTTTGAAATTATTAAAGGACACATTATGTATTCATGCATTAATTACTGTAATAAATATTCGTTTGAACTTTAGAAAACTTTTTTAGACAATTTCAGGAGACAGAACAGTGGCTGTTAAAAATTTTACTGAACGAAAATTTATTTCACTTTTAACCTTTATTGTTACAAATTTATTTAAAGTCATGCCTATATTGTTCAATTATTATCAATAAATGGCAGCAAGAGAAATTATTATTATAATACTGTAAATAAAACGTGATCACTGTTTTTTTTGGCCAATGGCTGCCATCTTGTTTTTGAGAATTCACTTTTGCATTAGCTTTTGGGGACGAAAAATTGAGAAAAAAGGGAATTAATGTGCTATATATCCTATATACTACATAATATCCTGTAATATGCCAGTATATTAAATATTTTATGCTAGTTTTCATTTCAAATTCATCAGATCGAAGTTATGGGGGGGCGGCGGCCGGGGGGGGTGGGGGACGTAAAAATGGACGGGAAATTGAGATAAAAAGCGAATTAATGTACCATATATATTGTATAATACACTATAATATACCAATATATTCAATGTTATACACTATTTTCGTTTGAAGTTCGTCAGACCCTCCCTCCTCCCCAGCTGTTGTAGCACTAATTTTTCCCTCTTGTATAATGCGATCCCACAAATTTAGGTGGTTTTTCAGGTCAAAATTTTTCGCATTATAGTAGAATATTTATGGTATTAAAGAGAAAAATTTCCGATTGCTACCCTGTAGAGCAACACTACATTAGTTTAAAAACAATTTTTAACTCACACCTTTCCCCTTGAAAGATTTTGAGATAATGAGCGAGAAAGAGTCACTCAAGGACAGGTTGGGCTGGCCAGGTTAGCTGAGGTTTCTGACACATTTGAATTGCAGTGAAGCACACCTCAGCCAACCTGGCCAGCCCAACATGACCTTAAGTGACTCTTTCTCACCCATTTTCTCAAAATCTTTGAAAGGGGAGGGTGTGATTAAAAATTATTTTTAGAGTAATGTGGTGTTGCTCTACAGGTTAGCAATTGGAAATTTTTCTCTATCTTTAACAGTTTTCGAGTTAGCAAATGGATGACTTTAAATTTGGTGGTCAAAGTGAAATTTGAGTGCGGGAATGAATTCCCCACCCTCCTATTACCTATAAACCACACTCAACAGATCTTGCCTACCTGGCAGCTTTGAGATATCTGCCATGTTAACAGATTTTTTTTGGACACCCTGTATATAGAGACTAGCAGAGTCACCCGGTGTTGCCTGGGATAATTAAAGTTCTAGGTATATAGAATAAACTCAAGTAGTTAAAAATTATCTCAAATTGGTTTTCAGTAATTCTACAATTCCCTGCTGTAGCTGAAGCTCCAGTTTTTCAGGTGTTTTTAACGCCCAGATAAATTTTTGTCTTTACTGAGCAATACTCATTCTTTTCTTTAGTGGCATTTCAATGGATAGGAATTAAACGTGTAAATCGAATGATTATTAAAGACCGCAATACAGCGTGCTTGTTGATTTGAAGAGTCGAGTTGATGTATGCTTTCTTATCGGTTATGTCGTAAACTGTCGCCCGATATCATTTGTTCAACAGTTTTAAAACTGTTCAAGGGTTCCAAAGACACATATCGTCTGAACATGTGTTAGGGAACTGAAGGGAGGCACGTATATCTCCTTGAGAGAAACTGCCATATCTACATCGTGATATTAATATTACACTGCTCAAAACATTTAAAGGAACATTTCTATTAAGCAGCATGCAGAAGCAACTACGAATAATATGGACAAAATCGCTGTATGTGATCATTAAAAGACGGTTTATTTAACAATAGAATGCATTATTGAAACAACTGGTGAAGAAACATAAAGAAAAAACGGGAAACTGCAGGACCCCTGCCTAAAACAAAGTGAAATGTCCTTTGGACGTTGTGAGGAGAATGCCCTGTTTCTTCCAGGGACCACTTTTTGCACCACTCAGTAATGTGTATGCCTACCATGGGCTGCAGTAACCTCCATGCACCTTCGAGGCATGCTCCGTATCAGTCGACGGATGTGATCTTGGGGAAGCCGGTCCCATTCCTCAGTAAGTGCCTGGATGAGCTGTTGCAGTGTTTCTGGAGCTGAAGGGCGGTGTCGAATTCGCCTGTCAAGCATGTCCCAAAGATGTTCAAGGGGATTTAGGTCTGGACTCATTGCAGGCTACCTCATGGTCTGAATGCCATCCATCCGTAGGAAGTCTTGAGTGACAGCTGCAGTGTGTGGACGAGCATTATCCTGCATCAGAAGGAATCCAGGCCCCATGCCATATGCAGCAACAATCGCATGTTCTTCTACAATGTCATGAATGTAAATGTCAGCGGTCATTCGCCCTCGGACGACCACAAGATCCTTTCGATGGTCTATTGAGATGCCAGCTCAAACCATAATGGAACAATATCCCATTTGGTCAGTCTCACAAACTGTTGCATCGGTGTTTCGCTCACCACGTTGTCTCCAGTCATGTAGATGGCCATCATAGCGGGTCAGGCGGAATCTTGACTCGCCATCAGATGAACGCCAGTGGCGAAGCTGCCAGGTGACATGTTGATGTCCAAACTCTAGTCACGCCTGTATGTGCTGGCGGGTTAGCCTAGGCACTCGATTTGGTCGTCTGGCTCTCAAGCCAACTTCATGTAATCTGTTCCGGATTGTTTGATCTGACACAGCTATCCCAGTTGGCATCTGCAGGTCATTTCTCAGGTCTCTGGCCATTGAGGTTCTTCGGCGCAGGGTACAAGTCCGCATATAACGATTTAGATTGGCGGTTGTTGAGCGTTGGCAACCTTGCCCAGCTCTTCGTGTGTACTGGCCAGTCGCAAGGAATCGTGCCCACAGTCGGAAAATGATGGAAGAGGACACATTGAGGGCATTTGCCAGTCCGAAATGATTGACCCGTTTGGAGCAATGTTTTGGCTCTTGCAGCTTCTACTGCTTCAAGATGCCTTCGTGGCATGTCAGAGCACTAACAACAACGTTCCAGGAATGCCTGCACCTTCTAATGTTTGACCGTTATCTCCAAGCAAAGAGTATACTGGCATGTAACCACTTTGTTTTCCGGGGGGTTATATTGCTATGCAAATTTCTCAGAACATCTGGCAGCAAAACGAGTTGGCTTCAACCATTTCCTATGAGGGAGATAGTAGGTTTCATGTTGCAGAAGATGAAATTGCTAAAAAGTATTATTTACGCCCTCTGTAGGGGATTCTACAAGTGTTCCTTTAATTGTTTTGAGCAGTGTAAATTAAATATTATACTCATTTTCTGCTCATTATTAATAATTCTATGTTCTCTGGCCAAGGCAACAGAACATTTCTTCATTGCGTTATCTTGAAAATATTGTTGCATCATCACTACATTGGTTTCCAGTGTTGATGCGGAAATATATGGCAACAACAACTTCGAAGTAAAACTCTTTTCTTGAGCGGCAGTGGATGTACATGATCCTTTGTGTCTGTGTACTCTTCAATCCCAACAATCTCTATGGGTTATTCATTACTTGGTAACTTGTTGTTGCAATTGCACCCTGCTCTCGATGTCTTGAAGCAAAACTTGGCTATTCATCACTTTGTGTGGTTTAACAGAGCGAAAAGACTGCTTCCTCTATTACCTTTCCATCTCTCTCAATAGTCTGCTAACTCTCCATTATATCCAGTGTAGGTAAACAGAACAATCTCAAGAAATTAAATAACTGAAAAATCGTTTTCAGTAATTTTACAATTTCCTGCTGTAGACCACAGAACATTCTATCATTGCATCATCACCACATCGGTTTTCATGGCAATAATATTTCGTCGGCCTTAATGTGGAAATATATGGCAACAATAACTTCGACGAAACGGCTTAATTCTTGGGTGGCAGTGGATGTACATGATCATTTGCGGCAGGCTGCTCTCCAGTCCCAACAATCTGAGTGGAGTTATTCATTACTTGATAATCTGTTATTGCAATTGCACTCTACTTTCAAAGTCTTGAAGCAAAACCTGGCGATGCAGCAGTCGCTTTTGCTTCTGTTCCAGAGGCACCCGGCGTTACCGGGATAATTACTGTTGTAGGTTAAAAACAGAATAAGCTCAAGAAGTTAAATAATAAGTTTTCAGTAATTCTGCAATTTCCTTCTATAGACAAAGCTATTGTTCAGATGTTTCCGATGCCCAGATAACTTTTTGTCTTCTCTGTCCAATAGTCATTCACTACTTCGCTGACTTATCAATAGATATGAATTACTATTATAATCCTTCAAACGATTATTATAGAGCATAATAATGTTTGTTTGTTGATTTGAAGAGTTGAGTTCATGTATGCTTTGTTATCAGCTATGGGGTCGACTGTCACCCGAGCGAAGGGACTGCTTCCTCTTGTCACCTTTCCACTCTTTTTTTCAATAGTGTGCTAACCTCCATTATTTCCAGTTATTGATCTTTTTAAAGTTTTTCAAGAAAATCCTAACTTCTAAGAACTATCAATTCTAAGAAAAGCCCGAACCACAGGAATTCTATGTATTTTTACAAATTCAATTTTGTTTTTAATTCTCAGAGGTGGGACGGAACCATCATTCTGAATAAACCTACTTTTATTGCATACTTTGCTTGATAATCCGGCATTGCTTGGGACTTTATTTTATCTTTTGTCGTCCTGCCTCAGTTTAAAATGATATTCATCTTCACCACCGGGAGCATCACTGGATACTTTAGTCCTATATTTCTTTTAAAGTTTCCTTTACCCTCTACGTACACTGGTGGCCAAAAGTTTGGGCCAACCAGCAAAATCAAGAAAAAATGAATTTATACTAAAAATATTTTACACCTACAACTCTAAGTAAATATGAAACAATATTCAGGGAAGAAACAAATTTATTTCTGCGTCGTTGCTTTTTTATTACCTTAAATCAAAATAAGACTGGCCAAAAGTTTGGACCAACATCACAAACATGCAAGTAATTTGCATATTACAAGTCATCATCTTGTGTGGTGAGCACTAAAACCATATTATGTATTGTACAATGTTAACTGAAGGCCAACGAGAGCGAATTAGAAATTTTAACAAGCAATTTACAAACTTCAACAAAGTTGCTGAAATCTCCCGTGTGAGCTACAAATCTTTATCAGAATTGTTTAAAATGTTAATTGGAAAATAGGACGGAAACAGGACGACCTTGTGCACTGAAGCAAAGAGACAAATCAAGAATTAAGAGACATGTTAGACATGATATTACATCTGGGCATGTAGTCAACACCATACAAGTCAAACTTAATCTGCAACTTGCTGCCTCAAGAAGAACAATTCGCAGCGAACTACATGCTCAGTAGTTTGCCTATGAAATTATACCCAAATAGTTGCCACTAACACAGAAACACATGCAGGAGAGACTGAAGTTTGCTAAGACACATCTGCGTGAAAACACAGACTTCCTATTGGTTGTGTTTTCTGATGAAAAACAAATCAGTTTGGATGGTTTTGATAATATAGCTTCTTATGAAGAGCATCGTGATAAAGAAACACTTGTTCCACTGAGAATTAAGCGGCAAATGGGTGGTAGTGGAGGGATGATTCTGGGTGCCATTGGAAGCAACGGAAAGTTGAAGATTCACATTATGGATAGACATTGCATAGCAGCTCAATATAAAGATGATCTTCACAATGTGTTCATAGTCTAGTTTAATTCTTTTGGGACGCCCGAATGCCATATGGCACTTTTACTCGTTTTTATAATATAGTCAGAAATAAAAATTTTTATCTTTTTAATCATTCAGTCTAAGAAAACGAAAATTACTGTATTCTATACAGTAAACCTTTCTCTATAATAATACAGTATAATTAGCTTAGAGAATGAGATTTTGTATTTATTATAATTAATTTAAAATGAACAGGCGTGGATGTTACAAACTAAATGTCGATCTTATATACCCATTACATACTTCTTCGTTTTAAAATATATTTAGTCTCTACTTAATAAAAACCTGCTTTTTATGAAATTTCGTAGCTTCCTTAATTGTTCCATACAAGTTTTTCTGCATAAATATATATAAAAAAATTTTTATCTTACCTTTACTTCATCCTTGTAATTTTAGTGCCTTCTTTGTTTTCGATTTCGTCAAGCTTAACTTTCGCGCCAAATTGCGAGATTGTTATTGCAGTTAGGTATACGGAACTTTTTTTTATTTTAATCCTTAGAGTCTATTCTTTATGTTAAGTATAATGATAATTCATAAAATGAATTTAGAAAATAGAAATAAAGTAAAATGTAGGCGGATTCACAACAATAAGGTGTGACTGCCGCCATGATGACGTAATTTCAGAATGCATTCCGAAATCCCCCCCTCCTCCTCCTCCTCCTCCTCCTCCTCTACAGGGCCGCTCGAATGTAATTTTGTTTTTATCCGTTTATTGTTTACTCTATAAAGAATTGTTCACGTCACGTTAAGACTTATAATTTGGATGTAAATGTACTAGTATATATGCATTCGGAATGTTTATATTATACAGTCAATTCTCGTTAATACGAAATCGTGGGGACCAAGAAATTTTTTCGTATTATTCGTATTTCGTATAAACCAACAATACTAAAAGTGTTATGAAATAAGCACGGAAATAGAGTACTTTAAGTTAGAAATAATTTTTATTCATCTCTCCTAAAAAAATCTGTAATAACAGTTTGTTTTCGCGCTAAAACAATACTGACAACCGTTCTTTGCTACTTTTCCCTATGAAAGATACTGTAAACAAACATTAGATACATGTACAAAATTATCGGGAAAAAATACAATAAAGTTTAAATGACGCATGCATACCTCCATGACACTTTTCACCTTTTAAATGATAAGATTTCTCGGGCAGAAGATTATAAAATAGGGCGGTTTCGTCAGCGTTGTAAATATTGTTAGGCGTATACTTTTCAAGCAGTTTTGGAAGAACTTTTTCCTTCCAATCATTTACAACAACTAAGTTAACAGCATTTGCTTCTCCAGCAAGTGAATGGTAGACGAGTCCGTGCCTTTCCTTGAAGCGGGTAAGCCAACCACTAGAGCACGCAAAATTTTCAATGTTCAGCTGGTTTGCAAACTGGTTAGCTTTTTCTTTTAGAATATCGCCGCTAATGGGAATATTCTTTTGCTTTTCGCATTCGTTTTCTTCTCAGAGTTCCACTCGATTCAGCCTGTTGTCTTATCTTTTCCGAGTTTTTAAGTATCGTTGATAATGTTGACTGTGGAATGTCATAGTCTTTAGCAACCTGCCCTTTTATAGCATTGGGTTTTTCCGCTGCATTCAGAATTTGTAACTTAAGATCTAATGAAAGATCCTTTCGTTTCCTTTTGCTTGAAGCTGACATTGAATAAAATTCCTGACTGTAATAAAATTAGATAACTGTGTTGTAGCGATGAGAAACTTGATTTTGAAACAATGTCGATATTGCACTTGTTTAAATAAAGATTTGAGCGCCATGTGACAGGATTTCAGATCTGAATAGCTGAACCAATCAGATTTCGCGAAACAGATTTCCCGTTAGTTTGAAAGCACGTGATTCAGATTTCCCGTTAGTTTGAAAGCACGTGATTCGTTAGTTTGAAAAATTCGACTAAATAACCGATATTTTTTTTATCGAATAATCGACTAAAAATTATCGAATAAAAAGTATCGACTAATTAAAAAAATCGAGTATTCATTTATTCAAATACTGTAATTCAGAAGCAATCACATATGAAATGACTTGAAAATGACATTGAAAATTATTTTTATTAACTTTACACTTCTTAATCTGAAATTTTATCATTAAAATTGTTCCTAAAAGGACTATTTTTCAATAAAATTATGAAATTTTCCTTCGTATAAACCGTATTTTAATAAAAATATGTTCGTATAAAGCATAAAATTTGACATAGTAATTGCTTTCTCGGGGACGGGCCACAAAATGTCTTCTTATTAACCGGAATTACGTATTAACCAGTTTCGTAATAACGAGAATTGACTGTAGTTAGAAATTTTTGGTTAACATTTAATTATTTTGCATGAATAATAAAACATCAATTGAACCAAAAAATTGTTTTTTCGTTTATGCACCAAATTGTAATAAATGCTTTTAATTTTAAATTAAAATATATTGTAAAATTATATTTACAATATCCAAAATAATTGTAAATTTATTTAAAATTCGCACATAAATTCATTTTCAATTAGCTTCATTTGAAAATGTAAACAGTATTCATTTGTTTCTATATGAATTTTCATGTTTATAAACACATGTCATTGAATTTTATAAAAAAATAATGCAAATTTTATAATAATAAATGAATATTTAATTTTATTTTAGCATATATGCAATTTACAAGCGCTATTTTTTTGTATAAAATGCACATAAAATTATATTCTCAAGAGCTCTCTGGTGGATAGAGGTGGGGGCCTGGATTTTGATTGGTTGTAGTTAGATCTACGCGATTACGTCAACTAGCATTAAATTACGTCATGGCGCCAACTTCAAACCTCTGAAATCTCCACATAGTTATGAAAAAAATTCATAACATTGATAATAAATAACTTCAGGATAATTCTCTAATATTCTGTTTGCTTTTAGAGAATTATCCTTTTTTGCCTTGATAAAGGATAGGCTCTATCCGAAACGTCAGCTCTTTATTTGATTTTTTAGTTTTATTTTGATTTTACTTATATATTTATTATTTTGTTATTTGTTAATTATTATTTTATTTTTCAGTTGTATTTATTAACTATTTATTGCATTCCAGGGTTTTTGTGTCTCGTCCTTTTCTCTTATAAATATCCATTCATACAGACAATGAAATACTTCACATTTTCGGCCTAACTTACTAATTGGAAATAATTTTTGTTTTTTTTCTAAAAATTCATTAAAACAAGATTATTTTTTCTTTACTCATATTTGTATTTTTCAGAGTTATTTTTAAAAATAAATTATGCACATAACATAAAATATACTGTTTCATATAGTGGCCTAAACATCAATAAAAACTATGCAAAAAAAAATTCGCCATAAATAGATATACTTTGGCTAGAAAAAATTTTTGAAAAAATTAGCGCAATTTTCCCGTTTTTGATCAAAATTTTTCCGTCCTAAAAGGGTTAAGCAAAAACCATGGATTTAGCAACAGGACAGTCCTGCAATCTATACTGCATGAGTTGTGAAAACCTATTTTGAGAGCAACAACATTTCCACTTTTACTTGGACTGCTCGAAATCGAGATCTCAATATTATTGATAATATGTGGCATCTCAAGGATCAAAAAATTTACCAAAACACTCAGTACAAATCTCGAGAACAACTAATAGCAGCCATTCAGAAAGCTCTTCCACCAAATGTTATTAAAAGCTTATTTAATTCTATTTCAGGTCGTTTGTCAGATATTGTAGAGTCAAAATGATCTCAAATATCAAAATAATTCATTAGTTGATGATGCAATACTTTTTTTCCCTTTATGTTATACAAATGTGGTCCAAACTTTTGGCCAGTCTTATTTTGATTTAAGGTAATAAGAAACCAACAACGCAGAAATAAATTTGTTTCTTCCCTGAATATTGATTCTTATTTACTTAGAGTTGTAGGTGTAAAACCGTTTTCGTATAAATTCAGTTTTTCTTGACATTGCTGGTTGGTCCAAACTTTTGGCCACTAGTGTAGAAGATCTTATACCCTCCTGCTCTAAATGAAGCTTCTGTTGTTCAGGTGTTTCCAATGCGCTGGATAGCTTTTTATCTTTTGTTGCAAAATTTCTCTGATCAGTGCTTGTTCTTTCTCATTTCTTTCCAAAAACTCAAATTTTCTCAAATCTTCTGAAAGTTTTTACGGAGCTCAAGGTAAACCTCCTCGATAAGCACCTCCTGTCCTGTCATCATTTTATGCTTATCGTTAATTCTTGGAAACGAATGTTCAGTCATGACTACCTCGATTTCCAAAGCATTCACATTCACAATATTATCGTCATAATGTATCGGGGATTTTTTAGGAAATGTTTGAATCTTCTGTGCTACCAAATAAGCTAGGTGATATCCTTAGTGTTGCACGGACTCCTTTTTGATTAAATTTGTAATATCTGAATGCGAATATACAATACAAAATGGACACATGAAAACGCTTAGAAATAATACAGTAAAAATTCATAATGAAAATTCGAAAGCACAAATTTGATGGTACATACTACTTGTAATCTGTTGTTGCCATTTACACTCTTCTCGTTGTCTTGATGCAAAACTTGGGCATTCATCACATAGTGTAGTCTAGTAGACGCTTGCATCATCGAGAGCCACCTGGGAACCTTGATGAGCTCTGATCATTCTCGACTTGGTCAGTTTCTCAATAGTCTGGGAACTCTCTTTTATCTCCATTTAGTGGTAATTTTTTAAGATTTCCAAGAAAACGTTAAGTTCTAGGAACTATCATTTCTAAGAAAAGCCCGAACAACAGGAATTCTATGCATTATTATAAATTGAGCCTCATTTATAAAGCCTTGCATTTTTTGTCGTGAGATATACAGGGTGTCCAAAACGTCTGGTAACATGGTAGATATCTCAATGGCTGCCAGGTAGGAGAGATCAGATGGGTGTGGTTTATAGATAATAGGGGGGGGGGGATTCATTGCCACACTCAAATTAGACTTTGACCCCCAAATTTAAACTCATCCATTTGCCAACTCGAAAACTATTAAAGATAGAGAAAATTTTCCAATTGCTACCCTGTAGAGCAACACCACATTAGTCTAAAAATAATTTTTAATCACACCCTTTCCCTTGAAAGATTTCGAGAAAATGGGTGAGAAAGAGTCATTCAAGGTCAGCTTCGGCTGGCCAGATTGGCTGAGGTTTCTAACAAATTCGAATTGCAGTGAAGCACACCATTAGGAATTTTCTATCCTTGATTGACTTTCTGTCGCTGTTTGATCTGTTGCAAAGGCACTCGGCGTTGCCCAGGATAATTGTAGTTGGAGGTAAACAGAACAACCTCAAGAAGTGAAATACTAACGCAAATTCTACAATTTTCTGCTGTAGACGAAGCTCCCAGTTCACATGTTTCTGACACCTAGATAACGTTTTGTCTTCTCTGACCAATACTCATTCATTTCTTCGGTGGCATTTCGCTAAATACGAATTAACATGTATACTTTCAACTATTTATTATAGAACATACTACAGTATGCTTGTTGATTTGAAGAATTGTGTTAGTGTATGGTTTGTTATCGGTTATTTGTCAACTGTCACCCCAACTAAGGGACTGCTTCTTCTGTTACCTTTTCACTCTCTGTCAATAGTCTGCCAACTCTGTTATCTCTAGTTACTGAAAATTTTTAAATATTTTCAAGAAATGGTTAAGTTCTAATAACTATCAGTTCTAATAAAAGCCCGAACAAAAGAAATTTTAGGTATTGTGTCGAATTCACTTTTGTTTTATAATTCTCAGACGTGGGAGGGAATATTCATTCTTAAGAAACCTATTTATATTCCTCCAAACTTTGCATACCAAATGCACCTGGCGTTACCCGGGATTATTACAGTTGTAGGTAAACAGAACAATCCCATGAAGTTAAATAATAATTCAAAATTTGTTTTCATTAATTCTACAATTTTCTGCAGTAGGCTTTCCCATTGTTCAGATGTTTCCAACACACTGATAACTTTTTATCTTCTCTGACCAATACTCGTATTTTTTACTTCATTTCGTTAGATTTGAAGAAACATGGTAGAAAAATACTATAGTGATGTCATAAAACCAAGGAAAAAATATTATGTGGATAATTATTACTATAGTAAATGAAAGAAAACTCTTTAACCACAACGAATAACAGAAAAATACAACCTGGATACGCGCATTTTGAAAGCACTGCTTTCATCTTCGGCAGGAATCCTTCAATCCGTGAATCCACTCTGATGAAAGTGAACTGAAGTCAAACGACGGAAAAACTGTATTTATAGCGAAAATTAACGAGAGACGAACCAATCCGAGAAGAGTAAGTAAAAAGAAATTTCTAAGATTAAGACTATTTCTGCTAAAAATGGTTATAACCCTAATAACATTGTTGTTCTCATTAGAAAGAGAAAATTTAGGAAAATGGTTTCCGATCTAACAACCTTAGTTAGAATCAGGGAAAAAAAACTTTAAAACTATCACCCTACCTTATAATAAGTTCCTAGTTAAAGATTTGCAAAAATTTTTAAATCACACATTTCTCTTAATTTCAGCAACCCAGATCAATTAAAAAATTTACTCAGAAACCCCAAGGACCAAATACCAGACCATTTAAAATCAGGAATCTACGATATCAGTTGCTCGAATTGTGAAAAACGTTATAAAGGACAAACTTTTAGGAAAATTTTGACCAGATACAAGGAACATATAGCACACAGAAGATTTGGAAGAGCCAGCCAGTCGGCCATTGCCAAACATTCTTTGGACACTGGTCACGATTTCAAATTAGAAAACCTCACTCTTGTACAATCTGTTAATAAAAAACATCTTCTGGACTCATGGCTATCATCCAAACTAATCAGAATAATTTGCTTAATTCTGATAAGGGACCAAATGGTGATTCATCACTAATCTACTGGTGGACGACTTTAACCAATCAGGGTTCCTGCATCTCTTTCTGTTAATGTATCTTTACTTACTCTTCTCGTATTGGTTTGTTTCTCGTTAATTTTCGCTATAAATACCGTTTTTCCATCGTCTGACTTCAGTTCACTTTCATCAGAGTGGATTCACGGAGTCAAGGATTCCTGCCGAAGATGAAAGCAGTGCTTTTGAAATGCGCGTATGCAGGTTATATTTTTCTGTTATTCGTTGTGGTTAATAAGTTTTCTTTCATTCATTATAATATATTTTTCGAACGATTATTAATCGGTTATCCGACAGCGTCATTTTATATGCAACCCACTGGAAGCCGCTGTTTTGTCTGGAAAGTTCTGCACTGTTCAAGGTCTCCAAACACACAAATCGCCTGAAGATTTTTTAGGTAGCTCAAGGAAGACATGTGTATCCCACTCCCACCTATCTATATCAGGCTATTATACTCATTTCCTGCTCAATATTAATAATTTATTGAAATAATGTTAACATTTCCAAGGCAAGAGCACATTCTATCATTATTGCATCATTTTCAAAATATTGTTACATCGTCACATCGTTTTTCATGGCAACAATATTTCTCCGGCATTAATGTAGAAATAAATGGCCACAAAAACTTCGACGAAAGACCTCTCCTCTTGGATGGCAGTGGAATTACATACTGCTTGTGTCTGTGGGCTGTGGTTCCAACAATCTGATTGCAATTAGCACTGTGCTCTCGATCTCTTGAAGCAAAACTTGGCCATTCATCACTTTCTGGGTCTAGCAATCGCCGTTTCTTCTATTAATACACTTGCATCGTCGAGTGCCACCTGGGAGCTTCGATGACTACTTGATCACTCACCATTTCCTCAGTTTCTCAATAGTCTGATAACTCTCTTTTATCTCCAGTTACTACTCATTTTTAATGATTTTCAAGAAAATGTTAAGTTCTAAGCATTATTACCGTAAATCCTCTACTATAATGCGACTCCACTTTTTCGGCCCAAAAAACAGCAAAAATGCTATCCTCTTGTATAATGCTATCCCCATTGTTGACTCCTCGCGAGAAATAAAATGTGCAAAAATATGCAGAAAAAAAATCTTTATTTTTAAATAATCTGGATCTTAAAAATGTAGAAATGTAAAAATGCATTTAAGTGAACTTTCTTGTCTTTGTTCAAAATTGTATAAAGTTTAAATTCACCAAAATTCAATTCATTTTTGGGACATTTGCCCCATTAAAACCATTGGAAGTTTATTGCCTTACAATGATAGGGAAAGCTTTCCCACTCACACATTGACTTTACATCAATTTTCTTAATTAAAAAAAAAGTAATCTTTATTCAGTATAATATTTTCACTGCATAAGCTTTCTTGTAGGCTTTGGTTCGAGGCAGTTTGCAAGTACAGTATAACGATCTTTGGAAGAAGTTAGTTTCATATTACGGTAGCTGTTGCGACGAGAAATTCGAATAAAAAGTGAATTAATTTATTGTATAATGAACTGGAAGTGTCAATGCAATGTAATTAATGTATAATACACGAAAAATTCGTGTGAATATCATCAGCACAGAAGGGACTTTTGTGCCTACATAATAAAAAATAATAATAATAAACAAAAAAAAAACCCACGAACAGAACATTTCTTAATGAAAAATCAAGTAAACTTTATTCTGTGAGGATATTGTTCTCTGTACTGTTCTTAATAAGAAAATTAAAAGAAGCCTTGCAGTACAACACTTTAGTTTTAGTTTAAAAAAAACAAAAAAAACAAACCCAACTGGTTTCGGCTTTATACCTGCCTTCTTCAGGGTACAAAAGAAATAGGCTAGCAGCCCCTACATAAAAATTTTTAAACTAAAACTAAAACTAGTTTTTTTTTTGTTTTTTTTTGGGGTTTTTTTTTTTTAAACTAAAACTAAAATGTTGTTTTGCAAGGCCTCTTTTAATTTTGTTTTAAACTTTATTCAGTTTTAACATTTTTCTTAACTGGACTGCATAAGCTTTCTTGTAGGCTTTGATTTGAAACAGTTTGGAAGTAGGCCTATTTGAAAGTAACGATCTTTGGGAGAAGTTATTTTCGATGTTGGTGACAAGAAATTCAAATAAGTGAAATAATTTATTGTATAATGAATTGGACACTGTATATGCTGTATAATTAATCTATAACGCACGATAATTTCGTTGTGAATTTCATTAAGACAGTAGTTCGAAGCAGGTTGGAATCAAGAGACCATCAATATTGATGGTATTTGGAAGTAGCGATCTTTAAGAGGAGTTATTTTTGTATTAAATGTTGGCAACGAGAAATTCAAATGAAAAGTGAATTAATTCATTGTGTAATTAATGAAATGTGTAATTCATTGTGTAATGTATATGCATTATAATTAATGTATATTATACGGTAATTTCATCAGGACAAAATACCCCCCGGGCAAAACCTCCTGTGGCAGCAGTCGTTGTTGGAGGGCTGATATTTATCCTCTTTATAATACGACCTAGCAAATTTAGGTGCTTTTTTAGGCCAAAAAAATTCGCATTATAGTAAAGGATTTACGGTAATTCCAAGAAAAGCCTGAACAACAGGAATTCTATACATTGTTACAAATTGAACATTATTTATAAACCAAAACGTTACCTTACTTTCTTGGTCATGAGATATATGTTGTTGGTCCGTGCGTAGTGTTTGTGTATTGCGTGTTTATACATTTGTTCATAACTTTGCCTTGCATTGTTGTTCATAAGATTCTTCTTATCGATTTCTTATCGATAATTATTATTTTTTTGATATCTGAGGTAGAGAGTGACCTTCCTCATGCTTTGAAGATCAAATGTGCAAAATTTCAACAAGATCGGAATAAAACTGTAGATTTGTTTAAGAAACTAACCCATAAATCTACCCACCTACAAGCAAACACTCTTCTCTATATATATACTAGCAGAGGTATCCGGTGTTGCCCGGGATAATTACACTTCTAGGTAAAAATAACAATCTCAAAAAATTAAAATATAACCAGTAACCAATAACTTCCAATTGGTTAAATAATAACTCAATCAATACAAATCAGAGCAAAGGGACTATCCATTCTACGAAAAATACGAAAAACAAGAATTCAAGGTGATAACCCTGGCGTGACTCAGGACTTTTTTTTTTTGGATTAAATTTTGCAGTATCTTAAAAATAAACACATGAAAAAGCTTAGAATTTATACAATAAAAATTCTTAATGAAAATTCGAAAAAAAATTTTTTAAAGGCTCACAATGGATGGACCTCTCCAAGGATGCCACTGCTAGTCTAAATAATTTCTTACTCACGTAATCTTACTTTAGATGTACAGTTGATGCTGTTGCAATTCCCAATCTTCTCTCGATGTGTTGAAGCAAAACTTGGCCATTCATCAGTCGGTGTAGTCTAGCAGTCGTCGATTCTTCTATTATCTTCTTTACGATTTGCTCAATACAGCACAGAGCTAAAGGAGTGCTTCCACTGTCGTCTTTCCACTCTTTCTCGATAACCTGCTAACTCTCCATTATCTCCAGTTACTGATCATTTTTAAAAATTTTCAAGAAATTGTTAAGTACTAAGAACTCTTTTCTCCAAGAAAAGCCCGAATAACAGGAATTATATGCATTGTTACAAATTGAAATTTATCTATATTGCCCAAACTTTTCCTTGCATTGTTGGTCATGAGATACCTGTTGCTGGTCTGAGCGTAGTGTGAATTGCGTGTTGACACCATTGTTGATACCTATTGTTGCACAAAGTTTTCCTTTCATTTGTTGGTCATGAGATATATATTGTTGATCCGTGCAGAGTGTTTGTGAATTGCGTATTGATACCATTGTTGATACCGATACCTATTGTTGCACAAACTTGCCTTGTCTCATTAATATGCCCTGCTATAACCATGAATATCGATTTTTTATCGATAATTATTATTTTTCTGAAATCTGAGGTAGACCTTCCTCATAGTTTGAAAAATTCAAGTATGCAAAATTTCATCAAGATAGGAATAAAACTGTAGATTTGTATTCAATACCCACAAACAAACCCACAAACATCCTTCTTTATATGTATAGAAGACTAGCAGGACCCAGCGTTGCCCGGGATAATTAAACTTGTAGGTAAACAGAAGAATCTCAAGAAGGTAAATCATAACTCCAAATTGGTTAAATAATAATAACTCAATCAATTTAACACAGAGCGAAGGGATATCCATTCTAAGAAAAATCCGAAAAACACGAATTCTAGATGATATACCGGGACCTTATTTAACTTCTTGTTGACTTGTCTCAGATTAAAATGATATACATTTTAACCACTCTGGAACATCACTGGATACTTTAGACCCAAGTTTTTCTTGCCCTTTATGTAGAAGCTCTTATACCCAGTGTTCTGATGTTTCCAGTGCCAGTATAGATTTTTCTGTTTTAGCTGCAGAGTTTCTCTGACCAGTACTTGTTGTTTCTCTTTCCTTTCCAGCCACATAAATTTTACCAGTCGTCTGGATGTTTGATAGGGAGCTTAAAGGATACACGTTTGACTCCTTTTCCTCCTCAATAAACGCTGACTTATTTATGTCCTGTCACTGCTTCGTCATTTAATGCTCATTATTAATATTCCTTGGAACGAACGTTCAATCATCGCATTGTCAGCAACTCCGTTTCCAAAATATTCACATTCACACAGAATTTAGTCAAAAAGATATTTATGAAATGTTTGGATCTGCTGTGCTACCAAATAAGCTAGGTGATAACCCTGGCGTGGCTCGGACTCTTTCTTTTTTTTGATTAAATTTTGAAATATCTTAAAAATAAATACACGAAAGCGCTTAGAATTAATACAGTAAAAATTCTTAAAGAAAATTCCAAAAAAAATTTTTTAAAGCCTCACGATGGATGGACCTCTCCAAAAATGCCACTGCTTGTCTAAATAATTTCTTAGTCACGTAATCTTACTTTAGATGTATACTTGATGCCCTTGCAATTCCCACTCTTCTCTCGATGTCTTGAAGCAAAACTTAGCCATTCATCACCTTGTGTAGTCTAGCAGTCACTGATTCTTCTATGATATGCTCACCATTTGCTCAATACAGCACGGAGCTAAAGGACTGCTTCCTCCGCCGTCTTTCCACTCTTTCTCAATAGTCTGGTAATTCTCCATTATCTCCATTTACTGATGATTTTTAAAGATTTTCAAGAAATTGTTAAATACTAAGAACTCTCTATTCTAAGAAAAGCCTGAATAAGAGGAATTTTAGGTATTGTTACACATTGAACCTTATCTATATTGCACAAACTTTGCCTTGCATTGTTGGTCATGAGATATATTTCTCATTAATATGCCCTACCATCATTATGAATATCGATTTATTATCGGTAATTATTATTTTTTCGAAATCTGAGGTAGACAGTGACCTTCCTCATGCTTTAAAGGTCAATTATTAAAAATTTCATTAAGATCGGAATAAAACTGTAGATTTGTATAAAGAACAAGCAGACCCACTCACAAACAAACATCCATCTTTATATATATAGAAGATAGAAGATAGATACTAGCAGAGGCACCTGGCGTTGTCCGGGATAATTACAGTTGTAGGTTAAACAGAACAACCTTAAGAAGTTAAATAATGGTTTTCAGTAAATCTACTATTTCCCTCTATAGACGAAGCTTTTGTTTCTGACGCCTGGATAACTTTTTGTCTTATATCTTTCTTTTAAAGTTTCCCTTGCCCATGATGTAGAAGCTCTTTTACCCTCCTGCTCTAGACGAAGCTTCTGTTATTCAGATGTTTCCAAAGTCTGGATAGCTTTTTATCTTTCTGTTGCCAAATTTCTCTGATCAGTAATCATTCTTTCTGTTTTCTTTCCAAACACACAAATTTTCGCCAGTCGTTTGGACGTTTTTAATGAGCTCAAGGGAGACCCGTGTAACTCCTTAGCCTTCTCAGTATACTCTGCCTTATCTATGTCCTGTTATTGCATCGTCATTTTATGCTCATTATTAATAATAATTAAACATATCGGGGATTTTTTAGGAAATGTTTGAATCTGCTGTGCTACCAAAGCAGCTTGGTGATATCGCCGGCATTGCGCAGACTCTTTTTTTATTAAATTTTTCAATATCTGAATGTGAATGTACGGTAAAAATGAACACATGAAAACGCTTAGAAATAATACAGTAAAAAATCATAATAAAAATTCGCAAAAAAAATTTGGGATTTCTTATTAATTGATAATCAGTTATTGCAATTCGCACTCTGCTCTCGGTGTCTTGAAGCAAATCTTGGCCATTCATCACTTTGTGTAGTCTACCAACCGCAGTTTCTTATGTTGTATGCTTGCATCGTCGATGACTGCCTGGAAGTTCGATGAGTAATTGATCGCTCACCAGTTGCTCAGTTTCTCAATAGTCTGGTAACTCTCTTTTATCTCCAGTTAGTGCTCATTTTTAATGATTTTCAAGAAAATGTTTAGTTCTGAGAATTATTATTTCTATGAAAAGCCTGAACAACGTGAATTCTTTGCATTGTTACAAATTGAACCTTATTTATAAAGCTCAACTTGCCCTAGCAGAGGCTCCCGGCATTGCAAGGATAATTACAGTTATAAGTAAACAGAACAATCCCAAGAAGTTAAATTATAACTCAAAATTGGTTAAATAATAACTCAATCAATACAACACAGAGCGAGCGGACTATCAATTCTAAGAAAAATCTGATAAACAGGAATTCTAGCTGATATACAGGGATATTATTTAACCCCTTGTTGACCTGCCTCTTGTAGACTAAGCTTTTCGTTACTGCTATTGTAAACAAATTATCGGGGGTGCCAACTCTTGAGCAAGCTACATATAATTGCCCGTGTGAAAAACATGGCGTTTCCAAATTAATGCCTGCTACACAAAGTGATTGCCCCTGAGCATTGTTGATACTCATAGCGAATGCAAGCCGGATGGGAAACTGCAATCGCTTGACATCGAAAGGCATATTTGTATCACTGGGTATCAATGGCAAGCCAGGAATGAATACGTCTTCACCTGCGACATTCCCTGTGATGATCATCACCTCTATTACGTTTGGCAATAGATTTTTCACGGTTAGTCTTGCTTCACAAGGGCCATTTGTGGAGGCGCATTATCTTGCTGGAAGATGTCGTAGCCTGCGGGGTACAAACAGTTCATTAAGTGGTGCAGGTGGTTCAAAAGCAGATTGACATAGGAAGTAGAACACAGAGTGGAAGTCAGATGCACCAGTGGACACATTGCATGCCACGAGAAAACACCCCTGATCTGTATGGGGTCTCCACCTGCCTGAGTGATTCCCACCTGACAAGCGTGGTGCATGGTTTCGTGTAGCCTACACCAGGCACAGACACAACCATCGGCCTGATACAGCTGAAACCATTACTCGTCGGACCAGGCAACTATTCGCCAGTCCTCAGTGGTCCAATGTTGATGTTTGTTGGCCCAGTCTAGGCGTTGTCAACGACGTGGAGTTGTCAAAAATGGCACCCACCGTGGCCTCCTGCTCCCAAAGACACCAGCCACCAATGTTCGCCGAATTGTCATCACAGACACAGTTGTGGGACGTCCCTGGTTGTACCACATGGTGATTTCGTCTGCTGTCGCCCTTCAGTCAGCAGTTGCAAGCTGGTTGACCTGGCAAACCCCTCTGGCATCAGTGAGTCATGAGTAGCCGGTACCCGGTCATTTGGCCGACGGACATTTGACCGACGGACACTTGGCCGATGGACATTTGACCGAACGGACATTTGGCCAAACGGACATTTGGCCGAACGGAAATTTAACCGACGGAGTAATGCCTGCATTTCATCGACATTTGGACATTCGGCGTAAAGAGATGTTTTCGGCAATACGAGGTGCATTCAAGTTCTAAGGCCTCCGATTTTTTTTCTCCGGATTGGAAAGAGATAGAAACATGCGCATTGTTTTAAAATGAGGCCGCGTTCATTGTCAATACATCCCAGAGATGGCAGCACCGTATGGCAGATGGAATTTTACCGCCAGCGGCGAGAATGAGAACTGTTTTAGATACTTAAAATGGCGACGTTTTCCTTACTTGAACAGCGTGCAATCATTCGTTTTCTGAATTTGCGTGGTGTGAAACCAATTGAAATTCATCGACAGTTGAAGGAGACATGTGGTGATGGAGTTATGGATGTGTCGAAAGTGCGTTCTTGGGTGCGACAGTTTAATGAAGGCAGAACATCGTGTGACAACAAACCGAAACAACCTCGGGCTCGCACAAGCCGGTCTGACGACATGATCGAGAAAGTGGAGAGAATTGTTTTGGGGGATCGCCGAATGACTGTTGAACAGATCGCCTCCAGAGTTGGCATTTGTGTGGGTTCTGTGCACACAATCCTGCATGACGACCTGAAAATGCGAAAAGTGTCATCCAGGTGGGTGCCACGAATGCTGACGGACGACCACAAGGCTGCCCGTGTGGCATGTTGCCAAGCAATGTTGATGAGCAACGACAGCATGAATGGGACTTTCTTTTCGTCGGTTGTGACAATGGATGAGACGTGGATACCATTTTTCAATCCAGAAACAAAGCGCCAGTCAGCTCAATGGAAGCACACAGATTCACCGCCACCAAAAAAATTTCGGGTAACTGCCAGTGCTGAAAAAATGATGGTGTCCATGTTCTGGGACAGCGAGGGCGTAATCCTTACCCATTGCGTTCCAAAGGGCACCACGGTAACAGGTGCATCCTACAAAAATGTTTTGAAGAACAAATTCCTTCCTGCACTGCAACAAAAACATCCGGGAAGGGCTGCGCGTGTGCTGTTTCACCAAGACAACGCACCCGCACATCGAGCTAATGTTACGCAACAGTTTCTTCGTGATAACAACTTTCAAGTGATTCCTCATGCTCCCTACTCACCTGATCTGGCTCCTAGTGACTTTTGGCTTTTTCCAACAATGAAAGACACTCTCCGTGGCCGCACATTCACCAGCCGTGCTGCTATTGCCTCAGCGATTTTCCAGTGGTCAAAACAGACTCCTAAAGAAGCCTTCGCCGCTGCCATGGAATCATGGCGTCAGCGTTGTGAAAAATGTGTACGTCTGCAGGGCGATTACGTCGAGAAGTAACGCCAGTTTCATCGATTTCGGGTGAGTAGTTAATTAGAAAAAAAATCGGAGGCCTTAGAACTTGAATGCACCTCGTATAATTCATTTAATGGGGAAAAAAATGTTTAAAGGAGGTTATTTCGTATAACGAATCTTATGAGACAAATCTGTTTAATTCTTTCTACTAAGCAAGCATATTGTATGAACCTTTAAAATTATTCTTTTTTAAATTTGAAATGAATTTATCTCCTTATAATGGGGAAAAAATTGTG
>JAHWFO010091674.1:166461-211085 GCA_023313115.1 Rhysida immarginata
TTTTTTTTTTTTACTCTAGTATTATTATTTTTAATTTTTTACTTAATAAAGGTTTAAGTTTAATTTCTCAAAAGCTGTTTTGTTGTGGTTTCTTAACATTCGCCATTTATATTACTTAAGACGATTTCCGATACCTATTTCAGTATAAATTTAAAACTAGAGCGACTGTGATCTGGCGATAAATATTGTGGGGGTAAGTGTCCACTTTTCAGTTAAGGCTCTGGGGGAAACGTCACTGGGGTAAATATCACTGGGGTGAATGTCCGATGGGGTAAATGTCTAAGGGGGAAACGTCCGGAACCCCCATCTTAAGATGCTGGGATGCCCGGAATCTTAGTGGAAAGGGAAACAATAATAACTCGATAAAACCAAGACAAATTTTAAATTTTAATAAGCAAACGATATTTTAATCGCTGTTGCAATAACCTGTGCTATTTGTTTCCATTTCCACTAAGATTCCGGGTTTTCCCAGCATCTTAAGATAGCTGCCATGCTGAGATGCCTATCAGCACATGGTTTTGGTTTAGCAACTATTATTTTGTGTGAAATCTGTAATAAAGTTCAAAAAGTAAGGCAAATTTGTCCTGGTTTTATCAGATTATTATATGCAATTTTAGGAAATTGAGAAAAAAAGCAAAGAACTTTTCTGCAATGTATATTTAATATTGGATAAGACTTCGTTTGAAATGCCTCCCCCCCCCCCCCATCGTATTTTCCCTTTTTTATTAACTCGTTTTTATAATAAAGTCAGAAATAAAATTTTTTATCTTTTTAATTATTAGATCTAAGGAAACAAAACCTGCTGTATTCTATACAGTAAACCTTTCTCTATAAAAATACAGTACAATTTGCTTAGAGAATTAATTAATGTATTTACTATAATTTATTTAAATTGAAGATGTGCGGAAGTTAGAAACCTAACGTTGATCTCATATAGCCATTATCTGCTTTTTCATTTTAAATTATATTTTGTTTCTACTGATTCAGAACCTGCATTTTATGAAATTATGTAGCTTCCTTATGAGTTCCATACAAGTTTTAATGCACAAATATGTAGTATAAAAAATATTATCCTACCTTCACTTCACCCTTGTAATTTTATTGTCCCTTTATGGCCAAGTTGAACTTTCTCGCCTTATTGCAAGTCTGTTGTAGCAGATAGGTATAGAAAACTTTTTTTATTTTAATTCTGAGATCCTGTTCTTTATTATAAGTATAATTATAATTCATAAAATGAATTTAGAAAACAGAAATAAAGTAAAATGTAGGCGGATTCACAACAATAAGGTGTTACTGCCGCCATAATGACGTCATTTCAGAATGCATTCCGAAATCCCCCCCCCCCCTCCTTCTCCTCCTTTTCTACAGGGCCGCTCCAATGCTTAGAATGACACTTTCCAAGGGTGAAATGTAATTTTGGTTTTCTTTGTTTACTGTTTACTTTATAAAGAATTGTTCACGTCACGTTAAGACTTATATTTTGGATGTGGACTAGTAAATGCAACCATATACTTTGTTTATATTATAGTTAGAAATTTTTGGTTAGTAAATTTTTCATTTTTTGCATGAATAATAAAACATCAATTGAACCAAAAAAATTGTTTTTTCGTTTATGCACCAAATTATAAAAGATACTTTTAATTTTAAATTAAAATATATTGTAAAATTATATTTACATTATCCAAAATGATTGTAAATTTTTTTAAAATTTGCACATAAATTCATTTTCAATTAGCTTCATTTGAAAATGTATACTGTATTCATTTGTTTCTATATGAATTTTCATGTTTATAAACATGTCATTGAATTTTATAAAAAATAATACAAATTTTATAATAAAAAATGAATATTTAATTTTATTTTAGCGTATTTGCAATTTACAGGCGCTATTTTTTATATAAAATGCACCTAAAATCATATTCTCAAGAGCTCTCTGGTGGATAAAGGCGGGGCCTGGATTTTGATTGGTTGTAGTTAGATCTACGCGATTATGTCAACTAGCATTAAATTACGTCATGGCGCCAACTTCAAACCACTGAAATCTCCACATAGTTATGAAAAAAAATTCATAAATTTGATAATAAATAAATTTTCTTAATTATTTTTTAATTCTCATACAGAGAATGAAATACTTTACATTTTCGGCTTAACTTGCTAATTGAAAATAGTTTTCGTTTTTTTTTTCTAAAAATTCATTAAAACAAGATTATTTTTTCTTTACTCATATTTGTAATATTCAGAGTTATTTTTAAAAAAAATTTATGCAAAAAACATAAAATATTCTGTTTCATATAGTGGCCTGAACATCTATAAAAGCTATGCAAAAAAAAAATTCGCCATCAATTGATATACTTTGGCTAGAAAAAAATTTTTGAATAATTTAGCGCAATTTTCCCGTTTTTGATCAAAATTTTCCCGACCTAAAAGGGTTCAAAAAACAGAATATTATATGCAATTTTTTATAATACTCAGTAATGATTTTTTTAAACTTTTATTTTGCATAATATCCCGAAAATTACGGTAATTCTTATTTTAGAAAGTTATCTGAGGATATGACTAATGATCCGAAAAAGTTTTGGAATATTACTAATAAATTGTTGGGCAAGAGTAATTCAACTATTTCTAGTAATTTTTTACTAGATTTGAATAACTTGTAGGCTTTAAAGTCTCATTTAAAATCTCATTTAAAATCTTTTAATAACAATAGAGAATTTTATTTAACCCAGGTTGCTTTGACTATTTAATTAACCTTGGCAACAATTCTGTTATAATCATGAGACTAAGTTAATTTCAGCGTCTCAAGTATTAAATCTTGGCAAAACTATTAAAGCTAGTAGCTCTAAAACATTAGGTAAACTCCTTGACTTCGTTTTTAAGGGTTAGCTGTACCATTAGCGATGATTTTTAATTTATCTTTGCAGAATGGAGTTTATCCGGCAGCTTGGAAAACTTTTAAAGTTGTTCCGTTGCCTGAGGTTAAAAATCCAAATAGTCCTGATAATTTTCGCTCGATATCAGTGTTGCCTTTTCCTGTTAAAATCATAGAGCCATTTGTTTTTAAAGAACTCAGAAGGAAATATCTGAGTCTGCAGATTGACAATCAACATGGGTTTACTCCTGGTAGGTCCACCATTACGAATTTGCATCGCATTTCATCTGAAATTGCGATTGCTTTGGATGAAAGGGGTCAATTGGATGTTTGTTATCTCGACATGGCTAAAGCATTTGATTCCGTAAATCACTCTTTGTTAATGACAAAATTACATTATTTCGGTATTCATCATCTAATCATTAAATGGCTTCATTCTATGTTGCAGTATGGACGTTTTTTTATTACTAATGCTTTGGGCAATTGTTGCTTTGGTTCGATTATGAGTGGTATACCTCAGGGTTCTCCTTTAGGCCCATTGCTATTTAATTTCTTTATTTGCGGTTTAAATTGCTTGTTTGCTGAGGGTCCGGTTTCAGCTCTTATGTTCGCTGACGATTTAAAAATCTTTAATTGAATTTCATCATCTGATGATGCATTGACTCTTCAGACCAAAATTATTCAGGTTAATAATTGGTATTCCGATAATGGTTTAAAGATTAATATAAATAAATCGAAAATTATTAGTTTCTCTCGTAAGACAATGAAAATAAGTTTTAAATATTATGTTGGAAATACTTTAATTCCTGTTGATTTTACTATCAGAGATATTGGTGTCTGGTTTGATTCAAATGGTACATTTAATGCCCATATTGATTGTTTAAATTTAGAAGTGGCGAGGCGAGTAGGTTGTCGCAGGCGTCTTGCTTTTTTTATCGTCAACCTGGTATTATCTATTCTATTTATTTAAGTGTTGTTTTGCTTAGAATTCTTTATGGTTTTCCTATTTGGTTCCCAGGCTTTACTAATAGAAAATTTTTAAAATTAATGAAGTCTCATGATGCATTGTTTAAGTATTGCGAAAAAGAATTTGGTAGTCCTGATGGTATTGTGAGGGATCAATTCGCATATTGGTCTCTCGGTAGATTAGGAACCTGTTATATGATCAATTTTCTTGCGAATATTCTTAATGGTCGTGTTGATTCATCTAGTTTTTTAGCTTCAATAGGATTTTGTTGTTGTAGAGTTATTAGGGGAAATAGATTAAAATTATCTGTTCATTCTTATTCTGCTCAAGACGGATGGATTGATCCTGCGATGAAATTAGTACAGCTATACAATGATTACGATTTTTTCAACTAACGTTTTCAATCTTGCCGACATTTTTATCTAACCCATAAATTAACCCCGTTTTGGGCTTTGCTCGTTGGGGAGCAATTTCTTTTTTCCATGTTCTCTTTTATAGAGTTTGTGGATGAGAGATGCTTGTTGCTACAATACAATACAATACAATTTTATTTTTCCACGATTATATAGTTTTAAAATATTTCCTATGCCTTTTTCACCCCTTCCCCGTATCTTATCAGTTTTCTACTTATGTCTTCACAAACAAATGAATCGTGTACTCTTCAACAAAGCCTTCATGGATTAAGGGGTCCCACCAGGTTTTAGACTTTGGTCTTTGAGCCAATCGCCATTATTTCATTTATTCACTGAGGCGTTCACGATTCTCTCACTTTTCGTGAATTCACGCCAATTACACTCGATTCACGGGAAATTCACCAGTGGAAAAAGTGGTTGTTTCACGAACGTACTCATAGAAGAGAAAGTACAACAGCTCCCGAGTCGGCCACACACACTCCGCCCTCTTCTGGCCTGGTCGTGTATTTCATTGATTCTGGTCACAGTTAGTGCTTATTATCCACTATATTATAAGAGGATCAGACAACATAATTATGCTTGCAGTTTATGATTTGGAAAGTTTTTTGAGAAGAAATAGTTGCCACTCTAAAGTAAGATTCTCAGCCACAGATGAAGAGAAACAGATGGCTAGAAATCACTATGCCATTTTTCAATACTACTTTCGTCATGCTAGTGAGGAAATAATTTTAAAAATAATAAATAAAATAATAAAGCAGTTTATGTATTATTACTTACACTGTCATATCAATGAATTATGATCTGCACCCCTTCAAGGCACATGCATGGTTCACCCCAACAACGATTACACATTGCAAAATTTGCATAACAGGCCGAGAAAGCTTTAAAGCTGGTGCATCAAACGGCAGGTGCACGAGCCTCAAGATGGGTAAACGTCCGGATTTAACAGACATCCAAAAAGTGATGGTAATAGGCTATCGCAGCAAGGGTGGCACCATCTCTGAAATGGTGCGATTTGTGAACTGTTCACGGTCCGCTGTAGTGAAGGTGTACAAAGAGTGAACAGCAGGGACAGAAATCGCGCCCCAACGCCATCACTGTAAAGGGTCATGAGCCATCGACCAATGGGGTGAGCTAGAAAAAGGTAACAGGAGAGCCACAGTCCATCAGCTGACCACCAGATTCAACAGTGGTGCCAACAGACGTGTATCCAACATTACCGTTGAACGCACCCTGCTACGGATGAGCCTGAACAGTCGACGCATGTTTGCTGCACCCATGTTGACCAGAGGTCATCGCCAACGACGCCTAGACTTTGCACGTGAGCACCGCCATTGGACCACAGACGAATGGGCTAAGGTCGCCTTCTCCGACGAGTCAAGGTTTTTGCTCCATAAGGTTGACTGGCGATGGTGAGTGCGTCGTGAACGCCATGAAAAGAGACTGCAGGAGGCTATTGTGGGCCTGAAACAGGCTGGTAGGGGTAGTGTGCATGTGTGGGGGATTTTCTGTTGGGAGCAGTTAGGTCCACTGATTCGTCTAGAGGGCAATTTGAATGCCTGTGGCTATCTGTCAATCGTAGCAGACCAGGTGCACTCGTACATGCTCACGAAGCTCCTCCAATATGATGCTGTGTTCCAAGGCATGTCTCCTTTTGGATTGGTTCGAGGAGCACTTTGACTTTCAAGTGCTCCCTTGGCACGCTAATTCGCCGGACATCAATCCAATCGAACATCTGTGGGAGCACCTTGATCGCCATGTACGGCAGCTGGACCCTCCACCTATGACTCTCGAAGCTCTGTGGACAGCACTTCAAGAGGAATGAACTGCCATACCATCGGACACATACCGCGAACTTCTTGCATCCATGCCACGATGCATAGCAGCAGTTATATTGGCGAAGGGTGACTACTCCCATTACTAAATGGGTGGTCACAATTCTGTGATATGACAGTGTATATAATATTAAAACATGTAAATTTGTATTCAAAAATTAAAAAATGTTTTTTATAAAGGAAAAAATTTTCTTGTTGAGTTGTCACGTGATCACTCAGGTGAAGCACTCATGTTTATGTAGTATCATTGTTTATGTTTACACGATCCTCCTTCCCACGGCTCTCTCTCCCCTTTGGTTGTAAGTGAGCGAGAGGCACTCGCTCGCCGAATGTAAATAAAGCTGTTGTAGTCGAGATTTGCGCTTCATACATTTTTAATTTAAAAGGACATTACATTTGGCAACGAGAGATGTCAAATACTCAGTTGCTCATTCCAGCAACACTTCAACCTTTTTCCTCTAAGGTGAAAATGAAAGCGACAGATGGGCTTTATGGGCCGAAGAATTTGCATTTTATGCTGCGGCAACATCCGTTACAACGGCTCAAGTGAAAAATAATTTGCTGCTGTTTTTGGGTGGACCAGAAATAAGAAGAGCACATAAGACTTTGGACAACACCATTCCGCACGAGGACTTGCTGAAAAAATTTGAAGACACGTGTTTCACAGCCTGTCACAGGAACCAGGTGAGAAGATAGATGATTTTATTATTCGATTACAATACCAGGCTCTTCTGTACGAGTTTGGAATATGGAAAGAGACTGCTGTTGTTGATCAAATAGTGGGAAAATGCAACAGTGCTCGCCGACGCCTATTGAGAGAGTCAGACCTAAAGCTGGATACGTTGCTTACAATTGCACGTGCCCAAGAAAGTGCGGACGAACACGCTAAGAAAATGGAAGCAAGTTCAACGATGGTCGAGCTGACTAACGCTGTTTCATCACAGAGCAGCAACAACATGAGCAGTAAAACAAAATGTACACGTTGTGGTTGGAAAAGCCACAAATCGAGTAATTGTGAAGCCACGAAGGGAAAAGAATGCCACAGATGCCATAAAATGGGACATTTTAAAAGATATGTGCCGTTCGAAAATCGATTCCCAAAAGTGAAAGAAAAACATAAGGAAAAATACAAAGACAAAAAGAAAACTCCGAATGAAGCAAACTGTTTTATGGACAACAGGCATAGTGACAGCGATTCAGATCATAGCGAGTACCTGTTTATGATGAATGCACAAAAACTACCATCAGTAAACATTAAAGTGAATGAACAAACAGTGCTCTTTGTTGTGGATTTGGGTTCAACAAGTACAGACTACGTCTGACGAAGGTATGAGGTTTCGCATACATGTCGAAGGATCCCATTCCACCCCTGGGAGAAGTAATTCTACCAGTAGAGGCAAGAAAACAAAAGCGCAAGATAAGATTTATCGTTGTGGCAGATGGCGATCACCCCTGTTTGTTGAGTAGTAACGCGAACAAAGTGTTCGGTTTTATCACTTTTAGTAAGGATGTATGTTTCTCAGTACAGCCAGGCTTGGAAGATTTGATAAGCGAATATGACAAATTGTTTCATGGGCTGGGAAATATATATAATTTCCAAGCTAGGATTGAGATTAAAAAGGGTACGATCCCAAAGATATTACCCTTTAGGTGTACACCCTTTAACTTAGGCGATAAGGTCGAGCAGGAGGTTAAACGCTTGCTGGATGGGGATATTATTGAGCGAGTAGAAGGCATAACGCCATGGTTGTCATCAGTCGTCCCAGTCGAAAAGAAAAACGGGTCAATATGTTTATGCCTGGACGTACGCGAGCTTAATAAATGTATTATAAAGAAGAAGTATCTGATCCCCACAGTTGATGATATTTTGTTAGAGCTGGGTGAAGCTAAAATTTTCACAGAATTAGACTTCACGGAGGGATTTCATCAGGTAGAACTCTGATTCGAGAGTTTTTACCGCATTTTCAGTTGAATCGGGAGTATATAGATTTAAACTGCTGATTTTTGGTATATCGACAGCCCCAGAAATTTTTCAGGGAGCAATACGAATTGCACTTGCTGATTGCGAGGGAGCTCGAAACATTAGTGACAATGTTTTGGTGTTCTCCAAAGACATGGTCTCTCACGTGGAAAGATTACGCCATGTATTTGAAAAGTTGTTTAAAAATGGGCTTAGACTAAATAGGAAAAATGCAATTTTGCGAAAGAAAATCTACTTTTCATGGGATTAGAAATTTCAGGTAGGGGTGTATCAGTTGATGATATGAGGCTACAACATTTGTTAGAGCTTAGAGAACCTACCTCAGTGTCAGAATTGCGTAGTTTTTTGGGACTCATTGATTACTGCATGCGATTTTTGCCTAGAGTTGCCACAGTTACAGCTTCGCTAAGACATTTGCTTAAGCAGGATGTAGAGTGGGTCTGGGAAGAGAAACAGTCAAAGGCTTTTGAATATCTCAAACAAGAATTACCTAGAAAGACAGAACTGGCATTTTATGTAACAGGTCGAGAAACATTTCTTTTTGTAGACACAAGCCCAATGAGACTGGGTGCAGTATTAGCACAGAAAATTCCAGAATACGATAACCAGATTCTCCCTATTGCATTTGCAAGTAAACACTAATGGAAACTGAGAAAAAAAAATATTCTCAAACAGAGCGAGAAGCACTATCGGTTGTTTGGGGATGCGAATGCTTCCAATTATTTTTGATAGATTGTCAGTTTAGAGTATATACTGATCATAAACCTCTGTTGGTTCTTTACAATGCAAATTCCAGACCAGCAGCCTGGATTGAACGTTGGTTATTCAGACTTCAGAGTTTTGATTTTTCGATTGAATACATTGAAGGCTGTAAGAATATCGCCGACTCTTTGTCACGATTATTCCTTAGCAGCTTGCAACCAGAAAAGAAAATTTGCATAGTCACAGAAAGCTATATTAACCTTGTGATTAATAGTAGCATTCCAAAAGCTTTGTCTCTGGAAGAGATCAGGGAAGGATCAGAAAGGGATGAAGAGATTCAGAGCGTAAAAAGAGTGCTCCATTCTAATAATATGCAGGGATTCCCAGAGGCGTTTGCTCAGGTTAAGTCAGAATTATCGTGGAAAGGGATTCTGTTGAGGAGAAACAGGCTGGTGATCCCAACTGCACTTCGTGACCAAGCGCTGAGAATCGCACACGAATCACACACGAATCACACTAGGGAGTGATTAAAACTAAATCATTACTGCGAACAAAAGTATGGTGGCCGGGCATGGACAAACAAGTGGAGAGAATGATAAGGGACTGTGCTCAGTTAGCCCTTCCACCCAAGATTTTTAAGAGCGTAAGACCAACAAGAGAGATAAATTATCCATTGGAACATTTAGCAATTGACTTATGTGGTCCATTTGTAGATGGTACAACATTGGCTGTGTTGGTGGACTATTTTTCGAAATGGCCAGAAGCCACCCTCCTTCCATCCACCGATACATCCAAAATCATTAGCTGGCTCCAAGCTGTATTCAGTGTTCATGTGTTTCCTAAAATTATTACCTACGACAATGGCCCTCAATTCATTTCTAAGGAATTCACTGACTCTCTTCGGGAATGTAACATTAAGATTCATCATACTATCCCATATTGGCCACAAGCCAATGGACAGGTGGAGAGACTGAACAGAGTTTGTTTTTTTTTTAAAGACATTTCGCACAGCAGCGATTGATAACTGCCACGATTTGAAGAGTGCTCTCATTCGGTTTCTTCACCAATATCGGGCGACACCTCATTCATCAACTGAATACCACTGAAGATAACACTGGCTGAAGCTCTTATGTGTCATCAAATATGCACTAAATTACCAGAATTCACCACGCCAAAACTGTGCAAAGGTCAGCGTAAAGCTAGAGCCAATTTGCGCGAGGCTAATATAAACAATGCAGAGAAACGACCGAACAATGGAAAATTCGCGACAATGTATATTGCAAACAACCGAAAAAACATAAGCTGTATTCTGCATTTTCACCCAAGATTTGGACGATCTCAAAGATTAACGGACCAAGAATTGAACTCACCGCACAGGATGGCAACAGGATTGTGAGACATGTATCGTTTATTCGTAGAGCATGCAACAATAAAATAGAGCAAGAGTCCGAGGACGATGACTTTCCAGTGCCTGCGTGTGACTCTGCCGACGGAGATGCTGCACAGTCTGCGAACGATCAGCCAAGACGGAACATTCGCCGCCCAGAACGTTTTGATGATTTTATATGTGACTTTTAAATATATATATCATATTTTAATTATCTTTTATTCAAATTAATAAGCAGTATGTAATCAAGTTAGTTTATACATGTATTACAGTTTTTTCGTTCTTGTAATTTTCTATTTTATTTGTTGAGAGGGATTGTAGTATCATTGTTTATGTTTATACGAGCCTCCTTCCCACGGCTCTCTCTCAAATTGTTTGTAAGTGAGTGAGATACTCGCTCGCCAAATGTAAATAAAGCGGTCGAAGTCGAGAGTTGCGCTTCGTAACCGAGAGTGAAAAGACGTGTGATTTGTTGTGTCTGACAAATACATTTTTAATATAAAAGGACATTACAGTTTATATTAGCTCGCCGTTGCCAGTTGTAAACAGAGGCCATTAATAAGTAATAGTGGTAATGCAATAATAATTTCTTTTCATCTGTGATAATTCATTTTGCATTGTAGAACCGGTTTTCAAAGTTTTTAATTAACTTGAATTAAATTATTATGATAATTCCGATAAAAAGAATGTTAAGCAACGTATTTATCTGACGTCCTATATGACTTGCTTCTTCCAGAATCCATTTGCGGGAGGATAACGTAATTATGACGAAACTGCCAGTAGCGCTGCAAAGCCAGGAGTGTTTTTTAAGGAAAATTTCATTGATTGACTTGCATCACGTGATCTCAGAAAAGTTTTCCTTGCGGGTATAGGGAGTTTCCCCTCTGTTTCTTGTTCCTCTGTGATCTTCTTATCCCTCTGTTTCTTATTCCTCTTGGCGCAATAAATAGGCAGATTTTTGCTGAAGCTATGGCACTGTGATTGAAGTTGCTCGTATGAATGTTTTGACTGGTGATCTTGGACTAGAATGGTCAGTTGGCTTTTACAGTGCCAGGGCTTGTCATTTTCTTTGGCTGCAAAGCGAAATGAGGCATGGCTTTCTAGAAAATATCAGACATCAATAAAGTATTGTTGAAGCACTAAGATTGTGACCAAGGCCAGCTAGAAAAACAAATAAAACACGATTTATAATTCCAATAATTCCTATTTAATTTTACCTGATTTCTAATCTAACATCATAGGTGAGCGTTGGAAACTTGTCTTCAATCTAAAGTTGTCCACAATGTCCCGTTGTCCAACAAAGTTGTTTTTAATAGAAATGTTAACGCACTAGCAGCACATACTTACGGTTTAATTTCTGATGTAAATTCAGAGATATCCGTCGCTAAAAAGTGGTTATCCATACCTCTACAGCGAAAGCTGGTTATTAATACTTACTTACTTACTTGCTTACTTTTCAAACCCGCTTATCTGTTAGGGTCGCGGGGGCAGCAGCCCTATGGAGGATCTCCAGCGATCACGATCTTCCGCCATCAGGCGCATGTCCTCCCTGGTAATATCCAAGCGACTTGAACCCATATTCTCCATGTAGTCTAGCCACCTGGTTCTAGGCCAACCCCTTGGTCTCTTACCCACCGGCTTGGAGAATAACAACTGCTTAGGAAGACCAGTTTGCAGCATCCATATCACGTGGCCATACCAGCGCAACTGAAATCTCTCAATGCGGAGAAGTAGTGGCTCAACACCTAAAGACTCCCTTATTGTGCTGCTGTGCACTCTATCTAGTAGGGTAACACCTCACACATATACACAAAATAGTTTACTTCAGGTTGCGTAAGGTATTTGAGGACACACCTTCATTTGGCTACTGCTGCACTATAGTAAATTGTATGTCCTTTCCGTTTCCGGAAAGCAAAATGGTGGACCATCAAGTAACACAAATCATGAAGAGACATGCAGTAATTGTCGCAATAAAAGCAGAGCACAGCGATTTGGAGAGATCACGATTTCTAAAGGTCGCAAGATCATTCGTCCACAAAGTGCGGAAGGAGTTAGAGACCGAAGAGGCAATGTTGCACCAGTAGCAAAGCGTAAAAAGCATGCCTAACGCTCTGACATCATCAGAACACCTGAATTTATTCAGCAAATGCGGCAGACCATCGATGACAATCCCAGAACATCCATGAGGTCACTTGCCAAAGATCTCCATGTGTTGGAAGGAACAATCAGAAATGTTGCCCATGAAAATATCAGATATCACTCACATGTTATGCGAAGAGGTCAGTTTATGTCAGAAAAAACGTGGGAAAATCGCCTACTGGGATCTGAAAGGCTCTTAAAAAAGCTGAAAAATCCGTGTGAAGCTGAATTGCTGTGGATTTGGCCTTCTAACTCCTCTGATCTGAATTCGTTGGACTACTACGTATGGAGCGTTGTGGAGAGAGAGGCCATTGAACAACCCCATAATACCAAAGATGAATTGAAAGCTGCCATTGTTTGAGTAATGACCAATGTGAAACATGACCATTTGATTCGCGCATGTCGACGGTTTCGATCTCGCATTGAAGCAGTTATAGAAGCTGAAGGCGGATTCATTGAATAGTCATACGAGGGGCGATTGATAAATAAGGTCTCCATGGCTGTAACTTTTTTTATTTGTTAATCGATTTTCAAAATTCCTTTTGTATCTTATACTCACATTTGTCCTCTATGTAATGCAGTATTCACTTTTCGACATAGTCCTCATTCCTTTCCAAGCATTGCGCCAACGCGTGACTAGTTGGGTGAACCCGTCGGAGAGGAATTCCGGAGTTGTTGTCGACACCAGGATTGAATGGCAGCTTTTACCTCTCCGTCAGAACCAACTCATGTCCCTTAAGGGGCTCTTTCTTCTTTGGGAAGTGGTGAAAGTCGCAATGTGCAAAGTCTTTCATTTTTGAACTGCAATTTTTCATCTTTGAACTGTAGGCACTGCAATGCCTCTGGTGTGTGGTGACTCCTGTACGGCCGGACGTTATCGACTCCAGAAGAGGGTCCAAAGCTGCCATTCAATCCTGGTATCGACAACAACTCCGGAATTCCTCTCCGACGGGTTCACCCAATTAGTCACGCAAGCGCAATGCGTGGAAAGGGATGGGGACTATGTCGAAAAGTGAATAGTGCATTACATAGAGGACAAATGTGAGTATACGATACAAAAATAATTTTAAAAATCGATTAACAAATAAAAAAGTTACAGCCATGGAGACCTTATTTATCAGTCGCCCCTCGTATAACAAGGTTTCTTGTGTATGCTCAAGATATGTTTCGATAATAAAGTTATTATCTCGACTTATGTCTCTGTTTTCTTTCTTGACGTGAATCTGTCCTCAAATTCCTTATGCACCCTGTACTTGTGTAGTGGTTGCATTCTAAATAAGCCTGAAATATTTATAACTTCCAAGAAATGTTTGAAATTTTTTCATTCTGTGTCATTGGAAGCTTATTTTACGTATGTAAAAATTAAAATAATACTTTCTCGTCAAGCCTTCATTGACATTTGTAAATGTATTTCATCGGAGTAAATGTGGAAAAAAATAATGGGAAAACAAGAATTAGCATTGTAGGGATCATTCACAAAATATATGTTCTCTAAATGACAAAGTTTTAACTCCTCCCCCTTTGTACGGTAACACTGAAACCTTAACCAAATCCCCTCCCCCAAATAAACATAACAATAATAATAATATATTAGAATACCCCCTTAAAAATCTTTTCATATAAAAAGGAGCCACAACCACTTCTGCATAGGCTGAGGTGAATTTTTAAGAATATTTAAGCGAACATTCATTCTTTGATTGCCCCTTCCCCTCAATCACTTTTGTGACAGCTTTCATTGATCAAATCATGTACCTAGATGTTATACCTTTCTTTTATCTCTTGAAAGACCATTTTTCCACACTGAAATTGCAATTTATTAAACCCATCCCAAATCATATTTTAGAATACCATAAATGTTCAATTAATCGCCGGTCTAGATTAAACGCCGGGGAAAAAATTTTTTTTTTTTTGCAAATAAATGCGTGATGAAAAAAGGATTGCCCTGCTCCTATGTGTGGGGAGATGTTGAAAATTCGGCGATCGGCTATTATAGTATGGTAAAACTAGTATTAAATTTTATATTTAAGTGTAATAAAAATAAATAATAATTTTAAAATTTTGGTAGTTGCATATAAAGGCCGATCTCGATTAAACGCCGGGAAAACCTTTTTTTTTTGTCAATAAACGCCGGGACATTTATTTGAGCATTTACGGTAAGTCTTTTCTAATTAACCAATTAATTTATGAGTCTATGACAGGAGTACTTAATGTACGCATGATTAATTAAGATTAAAAGAATGTATCACATATTTAATCATAAATTTATTCGGTAAAACCTAGGATATTTTAATATAAAAAAAACGTGGATTAAGATCAGTTTAATATATTGTGATTTTTAAAAAATAGTATTTTTTTTTCCATCACATTTTTTTTGTATGATAATGAAAAGGAAACGCTCTTGTCTATTAATGTGTCTTTAGAATTAGTAATAGTTATTAAATAAAAATGAAAAATAAAATAATAATTAACAATTAACAAAATAATTAATAAATAATAAGTAAAATCAAAATAAAACTAAAAAATCAAATAAAAAGTTGACGTTTCGGATAGAGACTATCCTTATCAAAGCAAAAAAAATAATTCTCTAATATTCTAATTGCCTTTGATAATTTATCTTTGATAAAGAATAGTCTCTATCCGAAACGTCAGCTTTTTATTTGATTTTATAGTTTTATTTTGATTTTACTTATTAATTATTTTGTTAATTGTTAATCATTATTTTATTTTTCTTTTTTATTTAATAACTATTATTTATTGTATTCCAGGGTTTTTGTGTCTCATCCTTTCCTCTTATAAATATCCGTTCTTTAGAATTAGCTAATTCTTCCTTTATTTGTCTGTAATTATTGCTTTTTTCTACTGAAAACCTAACTATTAGGTTTTCAGTATTCAAGGAGATATTTAATGATTTTCCATTCTAAAATGTAAGTTTATTTTTGTAGAACAATAATATCCTTGATAGTCATTGTTGTACTAAGCTTTATTGCTGTTCCTATGTTTTGCATAAGCATGACACAACTTTGCTATCAAGTGTTAGTCGTGTGCTTTGAAATTGTTGCTGAAATGTATAAAGCTGTGTTGAAAAAATTTTCTTCACAACTTCTACTGTCCAGCCAGCCAGCCAGCCAGCCATGGGGTTTTGCTGCCATCTTCAAGCCACATCAATTTTGCAATGAGCTAATTCTAAAAACATGATTAAAACTTTTTTTTTTTTTCAATACCAATATTCTTCAAGCTTCCTGATATGTAAGAACATTTTGTTTCTGTTTAACCTCTATTGAGATGGACATGTTATATAAACTGTGACAAGATCTTTTTGGTCTTTTGTAACACATCGATGGACATGTTATATAAACCCCAGGCACTGTTGCGTTTCCATCTCACCTTTTCTGCGATTGCTCTGCCGGCCTTCACAATTAAGCTAGACAACTTATTTAATTCAAGATTAGTTTAACAATACAAACTTAAGTGTACTAGTTGTACAGGAACTACAATCTAATTTAATTGATAAGCGACATCCATTCCAGCTCGAACTTCTGAACATTATGTTCGAAAATGGACAGTTTTTTAGCTCTGTACGCACGTCTATATCGCTCAGAAGTTTACGCTGGAATCTTCATAAAAACAAAAAAGCAAAAACTCTAAAACATGCGCAACAAACAAACATTCACACACAATCACTTATTCTCCGAAATTCACACGCAACAATGCTCTATTGGAGGCTGCGACGATCTTCTCGAAAACCGACGCTAACAATCGCAGCCACCAACAGAGAGCACACACAAAACACTCACCCTTCTCACAACAATACAACGAATCAAAAGATGCAATAATACCGATAAACACAAACAAAAAAAATATGCAAAACAATCTTTACTGCACATTATTTAATCAAAAGGATTCCCGTCTACGAACTGAGTCACTGCATTTCAAGACAACACAATACAGGGTGTTTCATAATCGGTGTCCTGTCTTTAGGTCCAAATAACGACTCAAGGGGAACAGATTGGGAGGAAATGAATATTGATTATTTGTCTTTAATGTCCCCTAATTCAGAATAAAAACATTTTGCATCCCTGGGGGTGAAGGGATAAATTTTGAAAATTTTAATTTTGTAGGGGTAGGGGTTAGACCCCACATGTTATTTAGAAAGTTATAGAGCATCATGTAAAATGTGGGTTTAGCAAAAAACCCTATGAAAAAATCTCATCCCCTGCTCTTTATCGAGTGGGTAAAGTGAAAGGTTTCTAATGAGTTTATCTATTTTTGTCTACATTAGCTAGCCATACCTTTTACTTTACCTGCTCGATAAAGAGCAGGGGATAAAACCCTAAACCCAAACCCCCATCAAAAAAACACACTTACGACTTCCACTTAAAGATCCACACATAAGCTATCCATTCACATCAACAACGTCACTCATACGCCTACAACCTCAAATTTATCAATCCATCTCCATCACTCTCTTCTTATTCTCCTATGGAGTGCCCGATTATCGGGGCGAGCTTGCCTACGTAGGGAATATATCAGTATGCTGCTGGGGCTTCCCCCCCCCCCACAGGCTGTCCCATGTCGTGCTTATCCCTCTCTTTCCTCCACTCGTGCGATGGCACCTCAGCGATTGGAACTATCTCCTCCTCTCCATGAGTAACATCCTGCATATCTTCCGTATCGTTCGGCGGACTTTGGGAGTGTTCTCCACCTAAGGATTCTTCCCTGTCACGCATGCTTCCACGGCATGTCCTTATCACTGGCCCCCAATCGTCCGTCTCCTCGTCTTCATCCTCAGACTCCTCCTGGACACGTTTCCGCTTCTGCTCGCTCCTTCGCTGTTTTGTCCTTCGACTCCTTTCTGGGTCTAACCAGCACGGGTTCAATCTATCCACATGGACAATCGTCTTACCACGCTTACATGCGTCCTCGATTTCATAGTCCACTGGGATCACTTGGCGCAGTATTTGGAAGGGGCCAAGAAAATGTGGACTAAATTTCCTTTTTGTTCCACCTTTCCGCAACAGCCAGACTCTACTCCCCATTAATAGCGAGCGCATCTCTCGCCCCTTATTCAATTTTTCGAGATGACGTCGGCGCTTTCAACTATCCTTCACTCTAACAAGGTCTCGTGCCTGGGTCAACCCCTCTACAAGCTTCGACTGACAGTTAAGCACATCTGCCATATCATCAGCTTCTTCATTTCCACTTCGGTGGTGTCCCTCGGGTGAGCCTGGGTCGAACCCGTATAGCAGGAAGGCAGGGCTCTCCTCAGTGGCCTCGTGCTGGCTCGTTCACAGAGCATATAATGCGAAATCCAGCAAGTCATCCCAGTGCTCGAGGTGTTCTTCACACAACGTCGCCACAGCCTCGCAGAGCCACACAACGGGTTGGACGTTGGCCGGTACGCTGTGGTCAATACGTGCATGATGTTAAGATCCGCACACAGTGACCGGAACACCGCCAAGGTGAAATTAGCACCATGGTCGCTGATTACTTGCTAAGGCACCCCATAGTACCACACTATATTGCGAGCGAAAGATCGTGCCACGGTTTCCGCCGTCTGTCTTGGGAGTCATCATGAGAATGAACCAATTCCCCCTGCTAGTCCGTCGAACAGGGCCCAACACGTCAATAGCTTCCTTTTGGAACGGGTAACTCGCAACGACCCCCTCCTGCCAGGTGCACGAGCCAAATTGTTTTTCGTGTTGGCATACCTGACAGAAACGAATTTTTCGCATGACATCATTTCTCATACCGGGCCAGAAATATTTTTTATGTAATTTTCGGAGCGTAGCATTAACTCCCCGGTGACCCCAAGCAATCAGTCATGGTGCCCATCCATAACCCTTTTCCGCAATCCCTGAGGAATGCACACTCGCGTGCACCCTTCGGAATTTTTTGTCTCAATTAGCACTATCAACCCCCATTGGAAGCCAAACCGTCCTCCCACACAGCACACTTCAGTTTGGACTTCCAGTGCTTCCGAGACTCTTCGGAGCCACCCATCCTCTCGCTGGGCCCTCCGGAGTTCCTCACCTGCAACGGGGCCAGAAAGCTCGGTCACTAGCGAGCAGCACTGCCGTGAAAGCAGGTCGGCCACTACATTCTTTTTGTCCTCCACGTATTTGTATATGAATCCTTATTCTTCCAGCTCCTGTGCCCATCTCAACACACACTGGTTAACATTACGCATGCGCTGGATGAACGCAAGAGGCTGATGATCCGTGAACACAGTGGTAGGGTACCAAGAATGATGTGACGAAAGTGGCCGGCCGCATGGACGATCGCTAGGGCCTCTTTCTCGATCACCGAATAGTTGACTCCCCCCCCCCCCTGCAACTTCTTGCTGAAATAAGCAAAGGGTTGCAGGACTCCCTCAAGCTCTTGTTGGAGCACGCCCCAAATTGCATATGCTGAGGCGTCGATGGATAGGAAGAACTCTCGCTCGTACTCAGGGAATCAACAGAGGCCCACTGCTCAGGCCGTTTTGATGGAATTAAAAGCTTCCTGACAGGCGGCGCTCCACTGGAACGGCACCTCTTTCTTTGTCAGCTCTGTGATGGGAATCAACACCTCGGAAAGCTTCGATATAAACGGCCGGTAAAAATTCACCGAGCCAACAAAGCTGCGAAATTTACGTGCATTCTTGGGTTCTGCCAGCTTCTGGATGGTGGCTACATTCCCCGGATCGGGGAAGGCTCCATCAGCGGTGATGATATGCCCCAAGTAATGCACGCGTGGGGAGCAGAACTGGAATTTCGCCGGCTCAACCACCAGCCCCCATTCCCTAAACCTCTCCAGCACCCAACAGAGTATATCCATATGCTCCTGGAATGTCACTATGCTAATCAGAATATCATCCAGGAACATATGGAGTTCTCCCCGACCCCCCCCCCCTTCAGAGCCGCCACCACATATTGTTGAAACAGGTGGAAGGAATTCCTCCCACCCTGGGGCAAACATGTAAGCTGGAATTTGCCACATGGTGACTGGATGGCATAGCACTCTCAGTGACTCGGCCAAAGGTATTTGGTAATATCCATTATTCAGGTCGAGCACTGAGAGTACCTATGCCTCCTTAGCTCTTCCAGTATATCCTTAATTATAGGGGCTGGGTAGTCCACAGGGGTCGTGTGCAGGTTAACCCTACATAAATTTAGGGTTTTCCTCCTCACATCCCCATTCTTTTTCGGGACTACATTGACTGGAGAGTTCCAAGGACTCACGCTGGGCTCAATGATGCCGGCCTGCTCGAACTCCGCCAGTTTCCGCCTTTATGCCTCACGATACATGTGAGGAATCCGGTACTGCTGGGTGAACACGGGACGCGACTTATCGATCGTATATTCGGCCACATAATCCCGCACCCGCGCACCCCGACCACCTCGTTTGAAAACACATCTGCATATTCATACAGAGTCTCAACAATCGCCTTCCGAAGGTCCTCACTTACTCCATCAATTTACAAACCCTCAATAGGCTTGCATATCTCTATCACTCCGACGCACGCCATTACCTCCATAGCATCCCTAGCTCGTGCTCCTGACTCGTCAGGCACGCCACACAAAGCATATTACCCATGCTAGCTATCTACTATACTCTTCCCTTCCTCATATGCATCGAAACTGACTTTAAAGACCCCGTACCTCATTCATCCCCTGGCATCTATTCGTTTTAACAATCTATATATACCTTTTGTCTCCATACGCACACCTTCCAATCGACACTCACAAGAATTAATCCCCTTAATAACTCCCAATCAATTAAGCACATTAACATTCACTTAGCGCAAACACTCCACAATTAACTGCACTCCTAAGCTCTCGTACTTCGTTAGTTTGGAATTTCCGGATTACTGTCCCTGTTCGGTTGCCAGTGTGATGACTCCACCCTCCAGGTAATGTACATGAGCACCCCACAAGCTGGAGAGTGGGGCGATCAAGGGTTCGGGACCAGTGATAGATGACTACGATAGCCTAGGTTGGTGCGTTAAATCAATTTCAGTTTTATTTTCACTAGACGTAAATACAACATACATCACGCTATGCTAATCAAAATACCTTACAATACATTTGTAGGGGCCCCAACAGAAGACACAAAAGAAACATCAACCAATACAACTATGCAAACGTTAATTACAAATGACGGGATCGTGTGCACTTCATTTCCCGAAGCTTAGATCTGAGGCAATGTGCCTTTGAACTTCGCAACAGTATTCTAAAAAGGGGGGGGGTTAGCGCCCCACTCAACGATAACAAGTTTTTGTATCTTATGCTCGCTCCCCTAGATCAAGTATTACAAACGATTTCACGCAAGATAACGCAGTGCACCTCTTTTAATTGTCAACAAGGGGAGAGGCACCGAAATCCCTCTTAGCGGGAGTGAGCATTTAAAACTTGCAAGCCACTGGCGAGCTCCGAGAGCACTTCAGCGTTTATTTCCGCGACACGTGAACTTGTATTACACGGTGCGTACACTGGTGCTCACGCTTAATGCTCCCCCTTATACTTCCGTTCATTTGGCTCTCTGCTCAGTCCAATCAAGTTTCATATTCATATGCAAGAGAGCTAAGAACTAATAGGCTAGTTTTTATATTACAGGATGACGATAACATAATTCAGTGACCGCAGAGTAATTTACTGTTCTCTATAGGGCAAGATTATCTTTTATTTTCCATCCTAACGTTACAAAAGTCTACACAGAAGGTGTGGGATAAATCTCTTAAGTTCACGTGAGTTCTGGTGGGAGGATCCGAAGTCACGACTAAGTCGACCCCTTTTAATGTTCGCTCTACCCGTGGCTTTCTATGCCGATAAAACAAATTAGCAAAGACATGACTCACCAAGATTCCAGTCTCTCAATATGTTATCATATCACACTCAGTTGGCTATATGATCGCTTGCTGTCACTGAATATCGTTTGAAGTCATCACTTTCCCATATTAGCGTCACCAGGCACCTTGGCATTTCCATCTCGCCTTTCCTACGATCGCTCTGTCGGCCCTCACAATTAAGCTAGACAACTTATTTAATTCCAAATTAGTTTAACAATACAAACTTAAGTGTACTAGTTGTACAGGAACTACAATCTAATTTAATTGATAACCGACATCCATTCCAGCTCGAACTTCTGAACATTGTGTTCGAAAATGGACGATTTTTTTTTAGCTCCGTACGCACTTCTACATCGCTCAGAAGATGATGCTGGAATCTTCATAAAAACAAACATGCAAAAACTCTAAAACACGCGCAACAAACAAACATTCACACACAAGCCCTTATTCTCCAAAATTCACACACAACAATGCTCTATTGGAGGCTGCGATGATCTTCTCGAAAACCGACGCTAACAATCGCAGCCACCAACAGAGCGCACACACGTAACACTTACCCTTCTCACAACAATACAACGAATCAAAAGATACAATAATACCGATAAACACGAACAAAAATAAATATGCAAAACAATCTTTACTGGCACATTATTCAATCACAAGGATTCCCGTCTACGAACTGAGTCACTGCGTTTCAAGACGACACAATATAACAAAAGACAATCGCTCCAACCGAACTAAACTCCCCTTATCTATATAACCGTAACATACATAAAATAAAACTCTCAAAAACTCAGGTTAGAACGTTTCATTACTTGTATCCATCCCCTCCGCCTGACACACGTGACTTCCAGCTAACCTGGAACGTCACAATATCATTATGATCATTGTAGTAGACTGCTATAGGAAAAATAGTTGCTTGACCATTGTTCCAATGAAAAGACTGGGCCTCATACTGTAGTACAAACGAATAATTTTCTGCAAAGTCCATACATACCACAGCCTCATTTTCTCCAATGTTCTGCTGTAAGTAATTATAATAATCTGCCTGTCTTCTTGCAATAAAAGAATGTCTCTTCATAATCAACAACGGCTCACACAGAGATTCTACAAACTCATCTGCAGTTTTGATGAATATTACTAAATTACATTTGTCAACAGAAACCCATTGCTTGTATGTAATGTTGTCCACCAGTACATTATCTAGCAGCAACTGTAACTCATCTTTCAAATTATCTACTCCTGGACATGAAGGACATTCGTTAAGGTGGCATGCTGTGCCTGGCTCTTCACACATTAACTTCGATAGAAAGGAATTATAATTACTTATATCTGTGCCATCATTCAGTGTAATTTTTTTGGATTTCAACACTTGTAGCATTAATTTAACTTTCTGGTGTGTTGTGCAGACACAGACTGTGTGGGTACCACTTCCTCCAGCCAAGACGCAATGTTTAGGCCGTAAATCAACGAATTTTGAAAATCCAATCTTATCAGTAGGATTTTTGTTTTTGAACAGCTCGTACACTTCCTTCAAGTTGCCCAACACTAGCCTCTTCTGTACATGAATTCTACTACTGTCACCTGTTTTCACAGAAACAAAATCTTTTTTTTTTTTTTCAGGCATAAGACTGCTGACATCATCACTGTTGTAGAACCCTATTACCTTCTCAATCACAGATTCATTTAAAACCTTTCCTGGTTTACGATTTTGTGTTGCCAGAATACCCTTCACTTTCACCAATGCTTTAGCTTTTCTTGCCATTTTGTTGCTAACCTGAAATTTTTTTTGTATTTGACTGCATGACCAGCTTTTAGGTAGTACTGTTAAAATTTGCAATTTTTCAGTAACGCTTATATTTTCTTCTTGAAACTTTTCTTTTAGCTGACAGATGACTTCACATTCTCATTTATTGTCAACAGTTTCCTCTGTATCTGTACTTGCTGCTGTTAGTACCTTTTCTGTCAAACATTTTTTTTATTTTAGTGTATTTTTTTATGACAGTATGATTTCATTTGCAACTTCCTCTTAGCAACAGGTGACTCCTCTAGAGAGCGTAGAGACTTATTAAGCTGACATCTAAAGCTACAAATGAATCATCAGCATTAGTGGACCTAGTGGTACTGGCTACTGGCACTAAACAGTCATCTGTCTCATCTACAACCTGTTTCTGCTTTGACATTTCTTTCCTACAAGTGTCACAAATTTTCATACCTGCCACAATGGTGTCAAACATGTCACACATCCAGTCAGTAACAGGCCTCACACTTCGTTTCACTCTGATGTCTATCTTTCTTGAAAGGATTGCAGCAGAAAATCTTTGCTGTTTCACTTACTTTTTCAGCCATACTGGAGAAATAGAACATTTACACAATGCCTATTTTACGTAATTAATCACCCATTCACTGAACCCAATACTTTACTTGCAGCAATACAGTCTTTATGCAGCCTTTGAAGACAGGAAGTACACTGCATGAGAGTCAAGGCACAACTGAATGCCAGGTCTAGGTGCTGGAAACAGTAAGCTTGATCTGGTTTAAACAGGTTAAAAACTTGCATTTCCTGGCTGACTCACTGTATTTACTCATACCCATTTGACCACTCGCACAAGTTGGTATATGCATGTTGGTAAACAACAAATCCCTGTATAAAAGAATGGAATTTTAGAATTAAGTGCAATATTCCTGTGTCATATATTCTTTCCCAGTGTGCATAATATTTGTTATAAATGCAAAAAAATATGATCCCGTTGCGATCCCATAACAAAACTTGTAGGACATAATGATGAAATGTGTATGTTTCTATGAGAATTTTTTCAAAATTTTCAAAATATAGGTTTTTGAAAAATTCAGCTTACAAAATCTTTTTGGGTGACCTTCAAAATTTTTTCTTCCAAAAATAGTCATGTGACAACAAATTAAAGCTCATAACATTAGCTACATTTTGGTACTTTTCCCACTCATCTATGTCAATTCCAGCTTGATTTATGCATCATTTTGTGATTGCACATATGCGGAAAATTTTGTTTTTTTCCATATTTCAGAGGAGTGTAAGAGGAAAACTACAACACATAAAAATCTGATATTTTGTACTTTTACCTAACTCAGGTGGTACTTCATGACAACCAAGTATGAATAAAATAGGAGATGGTCACGTTTTTTCATTGGTTCACTTGACATGGAATGACCCTACTTATCTTATTATTTCACTCACAATATTTTCATGGCTCAGTTAGTCTCTCAATTTATGTTTTATACAAATTAAGATGGGATTATTATATTTAAGATTACAAATGTCTTAAAGTACATGTATTTCTTTGTAAATTTTTAAAATTAATGTTTTTAATTAACTTTTTTTTTTTTATTTATTTATTTCAAAGGGAATCAGGCCTCAGCCTTGCTTGGTCAAAGTGGAGGTTCTAAACATAGAGAAACACAGCTTCAGTTACAACGTAAGCTTCAGGAGAAGGAAATGATCCGTGAGCAGAAAAAAAAATTACAAGAGCTAAAAGCAGAAAAAACATATAAAGAAAGAAAGAGAACAGCAAGTGGACCATGTGGGCGATCATCACGGCAACTTACCTCTAGCGTTAGCAATATTCACCATCCATGTAGTCAGCCTACAACTCCCTTACCATGTAGTGAATCCCCACCTTTACAAGTTTCTTCTCGTAAGCATTTAGCAAAAGATTTACCTTTAACGGAGTTTTCAGTACCTGATAAAGTGGCTGCCATTAATGAAAAGGCTATATCTCAAATAAATGGGAAACACTCGGTTGATTCAGTAACAATTTCATCGCCATTGAAATCAAATTTAGAGCCCATCTCAGAAAATAAAAAAACTGGTAAAGTACAGATCCCTCGTATTACTAATAACCGTCACAGTCCCAAAATTCCAATATCACCTGTTTCCAGAATAATTATCATGCAACCTGTTCCCCAAATCTCAGATACTACTAAAAATCAGGGAAAACAAAAGACCAAATATAAGCCAATTCAACCTAAGCCATTAAGTAATAATGCAACACCAACACAAAGTTTGAGGCCTGCTAATGATAATGATTTAGATATTTCTAGTAATGATGCAAAGTTAATTTCTGAAGCTAGCAAAACTTCAGATTCTGCAGATGACAAAATACCAAAGCTCAATGCTACAGTCACCAACTCATCAGATACAATTTCTGCTTTTGAAAATGAGGCTATTGGGAGTTGCAAAAGAACTCTTGAAAGTAAAGAAGCTGTAGAGTCAATTGGTAAACGTTCACGTAGAGACCATTCTATATATATTGAAGAGAACTCAAATAAAACATGTCAAGCATCTTCACTATGTGAAACTTTAGTGGAAAATTCTGTGGTCAAATTGCCCGAATGTAAGGAACTTTCTCATGAAACTATTGAAAATGAAGTACCACTAAACAATGCATTGTCTCAAGATATGCCCGTTTCCACAGCTGATAAAGAAGTAAGAATGGAATGTTTGGAGAATTTGGAATGCAGTTCGGCTTCTCTAGATCAAGATGAAGAACTTTCTCAATATTTTAAAGAGAATGAAGAGAAACGTTGCACTGGAAATCTGGCTCTATCTTGTAATGATGTTAAAAGATCAAATGAAAATGGCCAGTCTGCCCAGATATCTCAATTAAGACGGTTGCTGGAACATTTAAATCCATCTTCACGTCATCCAAACCGCTCTCACACATTAAAGGATATTTTATCCCAACCACCTTTGGATAATCAAACTTCACATATGGTGAATAAAAGTGATGTTAGACAAAGGCATTTTTCTACTCCTGAAGAACAGAAAAGCACTAGAAATAATTTTGGCATTTCTCTTAATGAAGATGTAAAAGTAACTTTAAATAAAAATGTGTTTAAACCTAATAAGGATAATCTTTGTAACAGCCTTTCTGAGAATCAGTCACTTCCATCAGTGGAAGTATTGACTGGGTTTTCTTTGAATCATCCTGTACAAGATACATCCAATGCCAATGTATTGTCAACTTGTGAAGGGAACATTTTAGATGATCCAGTGCCAACAACTGCTTCCTTTGGCGTTGCAGCTAGGCGGCGGGTAAGTTTTCCAACAAATTTAGTAATGTCTGCAGCTGTGGAAGCTTCATCTCAGTTGAGTTCTATACAACTTCCAATGTCTCAATCATCTCCTAGTCCTAATACTCGTTTCAGGGCTTTCAATTTTATGCCTATCTCACCTCACCCTACACCTGTGCCTGATATGGCTCAGAACATTGGTAAAAATATCACACTGTCTCAACCACCAAGTGCTTCTGCCAGTCCTTTTGTATCTCCCCGTGGTACTCCTAACCCACATTGCCGTTCAAGGCACAATTCAGGCCAAGCGCTTTCATCTTCATATGGTACAACTCCTCGAAGTACACCTTACCCCCCATCAGAACAGTCATCGAATATTAATTCACCTTTTGTCTCTCCCCATCCTACTCCCATTCCTTTTTCTCGTAGCCGTCATAATTCCAGTCAAAACATGCAGCGAACAATTCCTTATCCACCTAATCAGATATCCCCTAACAATCATGGAATCAATTTAAATTCTCAGTCTAGATCACGTCACTCTTCTGGAGTTACCATGGCATTAATGTCACCTCGAAGTGCTCCACTGTCACCAATGAACTATATAACTGAACCAGAAAATGGCTGCCAAAATCATTTTCCAATGCCTACTGTAGGTGACACTCCACAAATGCGATCACGCCATAATTCCAATTCAAGTATCCCTCCAGTGTCTCCACGATCAGCACCCCTATCGCCAATGGCGCATGTTCCTTTAAATATTCCAGAAGTTTCAAAAAATGAAGAAACCATAATGCCCCTGTTTTCAAGCTCTGGAAATGTTTTGCAAACAGTTTCACTCCCAGATCAAGATTCCATTCATTCTCAATTGCAGAATTGTGTTGATTGGCAGTCTTCAAATGAAGAATATCTAACATCAACTGGAACCACTTCTCAATTAAATTCATGGATGAATACTTCAGTTTCTGTGAGTAATGATCCTCATGGGTCAGCTCGGCAGCGCCATGCCTCAATGGGTGCCACTGTTCATCATATGTCAATCCAATCTGAGTACAGTGACAATCTTGGCCAGGAAATGAGCAATTTGTTAGACAGTGCTTCATCTGAAATTCTTACGCAACGCAGTCAATCCGTACCTCTTCAGCAAATGTTACAGACCATGCTTCAACAAAATCAAGGCAATTCGGACATTAATTTTGATCCAGCTTACCATGCTACTTCCATGGAGCAGTCATCTTTTGAGCATACACTCCCAACAAATAGTGAGCATTCAGGTTTTTCAGCTTTACAGGAACAAACTTCAGAGGATCAGTATCTCTCGCACAAGGGCTTAAACCATTATCTTGATTCTCAGTCGCCCCATGTTAATGATGATTTGCAGAATATATTGCAAGATTTGAAAGAATGTGACAATGATTATTCAAAGTTTGAACAGGAATTGGAGCAGCAGTTCAACAGAAACCATGAAACCTAAAGCACAAAAGTTAAATTAAACAGCTAAACCACACTCGCTTTGCTTAATTCTTAACATATTATTGTTACTTTTTAGACTAATTTCAATGAACTTTTTTTTTCTATATTTAAAAAAACCGAACATTCTGCCAAATAAACAAAAGTGGAACCTTATTTCTCAAAGTACAAATGTTATAGAGTTAAGACATGTATATAAAACTGTTCTTAATCTTCAGGTATTTGTAAGTTAGAGAGATATTTTTGTAAATTTAATTGCACTGTAAAGGAAGGATCTTGTTGTCCTTGCCCTGGATATTTTCTTACATGCAATGTGTTAATATATTTGTAAGCAATGTTAGAAATGAACTTAAAGGGTAATTTAAAGTAAATTTAAATTTACTTCAAAAATACAAAACAAACAAACAATTAAATAATAAAAAGAAATCTTAAAATTAAATATAATGCCTAGGGCTATCAGTCTATGAACGATGTTAATGATATGGCAAATAATAATAATAATAATAATAATAATAATAATAATAATAATTATTATTTTTACTTTTCTTTTTTTCCCCCTTTTTTGTGTGCCAGAAATGCAAATTGTACCTGAAAAAAAAGTGGGTGAAATATTTACTGGTGTATCTGAGACGAAAAAAAAATGCTGTGTTTGGTGCAAATTGCCTTATAACAGTACATCAAGATAAGAAAAAAATTTATAGTTGGCATTTTTTTTAAAATCTTGTTGTTTATTGTTCTATTTGTACCTGTTTATATGATTGGTCTGTAAATTGTCACTAATGTTATATATTTTAAAACAAAAAGGTCTTTTTTATTTTTTTAAATCTATTTATTTATTATTATTATTATTATTAATATTTTTTATTTTAATTATACGTCGATCACAAAAATAAAAACAGAAGCCAAAGATCAACAATTACGATTTGGTTTCCTGTGGAACTGACGTGTCAAGCAAAAACAAACTAACATGATGGAAATTTTTATTATTTTAGATTTTCTTGAATCATTATTATTATTAGTCATTGTCTTTATTCGTTTTTACCATTGGAGTTTCTTTTCATGTCTAACTGAAAATTAACTACGAGATTATTTTGCCAGAAATAAATATTTTATTTTTTCCTTTTTATTAATGAATTATGTGGCGTTCATGTATGATCACAATATTTTAATTTAAATTCTTAGGGTCTGTTTATAGTGAAATGCGTAACTATCCGTTCATTTAAAGCCACACATTATAATAAATAATTATGTCTCTTTAACCCTGTTTTTATTTTGATTGTAGTAAATTATTATTATTACTTCTTTTTTTGAGAACATTGAAGAAAATTAAAGTTTTCTCATTATAAACGAAACTGGAGAAATCATGTGACAGCCATGAATATTTTATAAAAGATACAACTGACAAATTTTTGTATCATATTGATACTGGAATAAAATGTATTTTAGAATAATGGGAATTGGACTGAAAAAGAACGACGTGTTTAATGGCGTATGATAAAATTGTCATTCATTTTATTTTTTATTTATTTATTTTTACTTGTTAACTAGGCACAAAATATTCCCTTCCCTTTAATAACTTAAAAACTTAACATTTTTAAATATTAAATTAATTTAAAATTTAGATTTCTTTACATGACAAATTAAGTTAGAACTAATTAAATTAATTTAAATTTCATATAACTATGATTAACTTAAGAATAAAATAAAACTCTTTTTCCACAACGAAACAGGAATTAACCAAACTTAAAAAAAAAAAGGACAGAAAATAAAAAAAAAAAATACAACCCGAGTCTGTAAGCGCTTTTCGAAAGCTTTGCTTTCATCATTCAGCAGCCAAGGAGCACCTCGAGAGAACTTGAGAGAACTGACTTGGAATAGAACAAGCTGAGTACTTATAACGAACAGAAGCCAATCAAGACAAAAAGGTCCAAGTGAAAATTTATTGATTGGGTAAGTGCGTCGCCCATTTGATCAACGGTGACTCGCTAATAGGGCCCCTATCTAAGTTGAGTAATAATTTTTTATCTGGTTTTTGAATGGCTAGTTTTCGAAGGCATCCGGAACGTGTTTCTTGTTTATTGACTCAATAAGTTTTATATTATTGAATCAGAATTCATGGCCGGTATCTAAAGAGTGTTTGGCTATGGATGACTGATTCCCTCTACCATATCTTGTGTGTCTCTCATGTGTTCTTCGAATCTTGTTTCAATATTACGGGAAGTTTGTCCTTTGTACATCATGGGGCATTGGGAACATCTGGCTTCATATATTCCCGATTTCTGTAGTGGTGGAATCTGGTCCTTTGGGTTGGGTAATAAATGTCTGGTCTGGTTGGGATATTGAAACAAGATTCGAAGAACACACGAGACACACAAGATATGGTAGAGGGAATCAGTCATCCATAGCCAAACACTCTTTAGATGCCGGCCATGAATTTTCATTAAATAATGTAAAACTTATTATTGAGACAATAAACAAGAAACGCCTTCTGGACGCCTTCGAAAGCTTAGCCATTCAAAAGCCAGATAAAAAATTATTACTCAACTTAGATAGGGGCCCTATTAGCGAGTCACCGTTGATAAAATGGGCGACGCACTTACCCAATCAATAAATTTTCACTTGGACCTTTTTCTCTTGATTGGCTTCTGTTCGTTATAAGTACTCAGCTTGTTCTATTCCAAGTCAGTTCTCTCAAGTTCTCTCGAGGTGCTCCTTGGCTGCTGAATGATGAAAGCAAAGCTTTCGAAAAGCGCTTATAGACTCAGGTTGTATTTTTTTCATTTTATTTTCTGTCCTTTTCTGTTTATGTTTAATTACTGTTTCGTTGTGGAAAAAGAGTTTTATTTTATTCTTAAGTTAATCATCGGCATTATCCACTTAAGATTTTTAGACAATTCATATAACTAATTAAATTAATTTAATTTTCATTTATTTGATTTTTTTTTAAAAAGTTGTTAATGTTTCAAAAAATGTGCAAACTGTGATATATTATTACGGGTGAATGAAATACAATATGGGGTTTTTATACTTCATTTAGGCATTTTTTTTTTTAAATATTATTCTGTGTAGTTAAAATTTCCAGATTAGTTTTGCCAACATTTTCAGCTTAGTTTGTTTGACCACAAAGTATTTAGATAATAAAAATTTATATTTTATTTCCAAAAGATACAATTTTATAAAATTGTGAAATGTTAACTTGTTTAATTATAATAAAAACATCTGAATGAATATTGTATAAGCAGAAAGCTTATAAACATCCTGTTTTTATATTGAACAATTAAAATTCCTTCTCTTATTTATTTTGCAAATAATATCTTCCCTTTCTCATAGAGTTTGAACAAACTCGTAGTTAAATATTTGGCTATTAAATACTGAAGATAAGATTTTCCTTAATTTGTTCATAAACTTCAACTTATTGTAAGTAAATTGTTGTTTTTTAAAATTTGGTTTAAACTTCTAAGTATTTAAATATTCCTTTTTTCTTCTCAAGTGGAGAACCACAGTAAGTTATTATTAACTTATCTTCTAACTTAAATTTTCACCCCAGGCATTGTTATTGAGTTTAAATTATCAAAAAGTAAACATTGGTTAATTTTTGGACTTTCATTTAAGGTTACCTGAATCTGATCAGTACTCTACTGTCCTCAGTTAATGGAAGGGACAGTACATAATTTGGGAAAAGCGATATTTTATTTTATCTTGTTGCACCTCCGCGTGCTGAAATTACATCAGCCATCTTTCTGGACACTCTTTCTACAAGGTTCCGACAAACATTTCCAGTATTTGGGTCCATTCTTGCTGCAAGAACCTAGTCATATGAGGAGTGGATTTCGGACATGCTCCCTGACCCTCTCTCGAGACTCCAACGTGTTCTTTACATGTTTGATTGGGTTAAGTTCAGGGCTCAGTGCGGGCCACGGAAATATATCACTACCTGACAGAAGCCGAATATGAAACGAAGCATTATAGTCCAGAAAGTACAAGATGTGTAGGGTATTTGAGAAAATGATGCAGACAGTAGAACAAAACATCATATATGCCAAACAACGTATTTTATTCATACAAAATTAGGTTCACTCAACTGTTGACAACGAGGCCCCTGAAGCAGCCAGTCCATTGATGAAATTGGGTGAGAAGGGAGAGAGAGAGAGAGAGGAATTGTTTCTTCGTAGCTCAGCTCACATAAGCGAAGAACGTCCCTCCCCACTCTGCTCACCTATTTTCATCAATAGACTGGCCGCTTCAGGGGTCTCATTGTCAATGGTTGACTGTACACAGATGTAGAAAGGGCTGAAGAACAGATATATTTGATGTAACCGCCGTTAGCCGTAGAGACTGCTTCAATGCGAGGACGAAAATATTGACATGCCCGAATTAAATGGTACTTCTAGATGTCTCGCCATTACCATGCCCAGCCTATGGCTGCCTTGATGGAACCAATGGTATTGTGGGAATGTTGAGTAGCTTCCCGTTCAACAACGCCCCACATGTCCAGGGAATTGAGAACTGGCGAGTTAAGTGGACACAAATTCGCTGTGATGTGATCATTCAGATGGGTTGCCAACCATTCTTGTTTTGTCACAGGTTTATGTGCAGGTGCAGACTCCTTTTGAAAGATGTACAGTCGGCAGCAAAAGTAGCTAGCCACCTTGCAGGGAAACATCCGCGTGGGGATTGCTATTGCCATTCAACAAGCATTCCCATCACCCCCGTGCTGTCTACCAAAGTGTGTTAACCCAAAAGAAAAAAAATCACTCTTAATTTAATCGTTGAAATTAGAATACAAAGATTAAACCTGGATGTGAAAAGTTGGTTTTTATTCAATTTCTTCAATATTTTCTATAATGGAGAGAATTAATGGGCCGATTTCTCAAGAAATGAAAGGGAGCATTGTAGCATTATGGAACACGGGTGGTTTTACTAAGCGGCTAATTGCTAGAAACTTAGGTAATTTCAGATGTTTATGTTATGATAGTCGCCACTATTAAGTAGTTGGATGTTTTATATAACCAGCAGAAACAATAACTCTTTTTTTTATATCTATTAATTGGTAACAGATTCTTTTATAAAAAAGACTGTAACATAAAGATATGAAATTCATTACTGGATACTTAATTATTTAATCGCCTGTTCATAAACGGCTGTCGTTCAAGTTCTTTCGTTATGTTGTATAAATATGCCTAATTTAAATTCAGCATGAGCATTCACAACCGCATCCAAGATTTCTGAGCGTAAAATCCAGATTACCACAAAAGAAACAAAAATAATTCGGCGGACATCGCCTTTGACGTTTCAGTTTTTACACAGAATTATTGCAGATGTGTATGAGTTTTTCGTTATCTACTGGACTTCATCTACTGGACGTTATCTACTGGACTTCAGTCGTATTATCTCAGGACTTCATCACTCTACTGTTTCCTTGTGGATTCAAAGATGGGAAGAAGGAGACTTATCTAGGCGCCCAAAGAGTGGAAGACCAAGGACCACTACTGCTGCTGAGGATGAGGCGATAGCTAATGAATCGTTGGCACAGCCACTAAACAATGCTGTTCAAATAAGAGAATCGTTGGCAATTGCGACAAGCACTGATACCATTCGTCGACGTTTGAGAGAAAATGGGCTTCATCATCATCTTCCAGCTGTAAAGGAAATGATAACGCAGCAACACCGAGAAACCCGTCTTGGATTTGCGTTGGAACATTTGCCAATGAACGCAGAAGAATGGAAAACGGTAATCTTCACGGATGAGAAAACTTTTAGTTCTGATTGCCATGGACAGTTGCACTGCTACAGACGTCGTGGCGAACGTTATAACCCTTCCAATGTGTGGGGTTGGATGAGTGCAGCTGGTCCAGGAGAACTGGTGCTGATTGAGAACCGTTTCACTGCTGACGTCTACATAGACATTCTAGAAAACGTATTGCTACCAACTGTCCATTCTGTGTTTGCGCCTGAAGAAGAAATTATTATGGTTCAAGACAACAGTCCAATCCACACAAGTCGCAAAGTAAAACACTGGTTTGCTGAGCACCCACAGATTCGTTTACTTCCTTGGCCTGCAACAGCAGCAGACTTAAACCCTATTGAAAATTTATGGGGGATAATGGTTCGTCACTGGGAGTGGGACAATCCTCGTGGTCGGAACAAAGTGACTGTTTTTGATCAAGCACAGCGCTTGTGGGAAAGTCTTCGTCATTCACCAGAAATTTGTGAAAACCTAGCTTTGTCAATGCCTGAACGACTTAGGAAAGTCGTAGAAGTAGGAGGTGAATGGATAAAGTATTAATCCACTCACAATGGATCTTTTCTTAGGTTGGAATCTTGTATTTATATGAACTTTGGCGCTTAGTGTAGTGTATAGCTCGTAACTGTTCACCGTTCAAAAATAAAAGTCAATTTTGTTTTTCTAAAATGAACACTGTATCCATACAAGATGTAATGGATTATTAAGTGGTAATGGGGAAAAAAATTTCAGCAATAATACATAAGTTTTGACAATTACTATTGCAGTTTAAGTAAGCTAATTAAAAGTGTTATACTTTAATTAAGTTCATTCAATTAAAATTTTAATTGAATTAATTTGATTGAATTTGACTGAATTAATTTTAGTGATTTGTTAAATTAAAAAAAAAAAAAATACATTAATTGAAAAATAGTAATAGATTTCTAATCCTCTTTTGTATTCGGCTTTTTTTATTCTGTTGAATTCCGAAATTGTACTGAATATATTAAAATCGTGAAAAGTTAAGCACTCTTTGCTTATGGGTTGCTGCTATTTCCACCGATCATTAAAATTTTTCTTTTGGGTTAATGCACTTCGGTAGACAGCACAGGGGTGATGGGAATTGCATTAGCGTTCCCCACGCGGATGTTTCCCTGCAAGGTGGCTAGCTACTTTTGCTGCCGACTGTATGTCCTGCTATTGCGAATGCTGTCTGTCCAGGGTTTCACAACTGTTTGCAGCACCGCAATGTAGCCAGAAGTCCTGTGGCTAGAAGTGGGTTGGAATAACGTGTCCTTCGCTACTCACCACCCCTAAACCGTCACAGTTAAGGGAAACTTCACTTGCATAACACATGGGATATCCGATGGATCCACACATAACCATCTGTCATTTTGCTCGTTCACCTTTTGGTCCTGGTCGAAATTTTTTTCATTAGAAAAAACAGCATGTCAAGTTCCTCTGGATGTTTGACCTTGTTTATGTGCCATTCACGTGCGGGGGCGTGACTCATATGTGACTCTTCGACAGTTCTAAACCCTGGAACGTGGAGGCAAGGGAGGGTGGAACTCGTTTAAGTCAAAAAAAACCAACTAAGTCAGTGTGTTTCAAACAAACAAGAAATATTTAATCAAATATGCTAAATTATCAAGGTTATACATTGTTTAAAATCTTAATTACCACTACAAATTAAATTATTAACAAACTCAGGGGCCCCCTAACAAACAAAATAGTTGGTTAAATCTAAATAACATAAAACTCTAGTTCCTACTAATGTTTCAGAACAACTTTGCATTTGCACAATATGCATTAATCATATGGCATCTCGCCAACATAAGTGTCCCGTAACCAGGGTAGATATTACCCTATTACTCAGGGCACCGTGTACCAGTCACCCCCCCCCCCCCATTCGCATTGAGCCCCAAGATAAGGCGAACGCTAGAATGCGTCGCGTATCCCTTTTTTTTCTCCTTAGCGAGAGGAGGGATACAGTAACCCCTTAACTCGTCCAATAGAGCAACTTCTATTGATGCAACACAAGACTTCTTGGGCTCAACCACTCCTTAATAGTGTGATCGGATATGGAGGACTATTTTCCATACACACCTGTGCCCCATTTACCTCAGTGCTCGGAACCGCTTATGTGAGCTCAGCTGCACAACTCCTGGTTTTGTCTAACAAAAATATTTTACTTCGTAAACTAGAATTAGCTAGCATTTAAACGGTTAAAAAAACCCATCATAGATAGCAAAACCATCCGTTGGTTCACTATTAATTAGTGAAGTTCTAAAAGTTTTTTTTGTTTTTAAAAAAAAAACGCGAGCGTCCTCGACAGCAGAAATCAATTGTTACTATCGCTCTAATGTGTATTCTCCAGGCATCGGAAAAGATATGGCAAGCTTGGCAACATGTTTTTTAGAACGGCACCCTCGACTTGAGAAAAGTTCTCTTGAACCAAAGAGAGAAAATTTCTTCATAATATAAAAAAAGAACGGTCTCACCGATCACGTGGGCATGATGTTTTCTCATCTTCGATGAACTCCGCACAACAAAAGAACAACATCGATGAACCAGGGCTTAGCGTTCGATTCAAAGCCGTTCTCCTGCGATTCTATACACAATTAATTAAAACAACAGTATGCGCAGTCGTTTTATTGCAATTATAAAGTTCCGTTGCACACTAATTATTTTAATTTAATTGCAACACGATACTACGTAGGGGCTAAGCGCAAGCGCGATTTTCGAACTTCGCTATGATGTTCACTTGTTTCCCATCGCTTTCACCAGCGATCACACAGACCTCCGTCCTCGTCAAAGTTTTTAGAAGGAAGACAAAGAAACTTTTATTTCTAACAATAACATAAAACATAAAGAAAACCGCAGTTCTTTTTAGAATCTCTCCTCGCTACAACAAAGCCCAGCGCTACTGCTGAAGCTATTGTTGCCACGATTAGAAATTCCAAGCTTCTCCCAACAATTACGTTAAACACAATTTTATTATTTCTATTATAACAAATGTTATGCAAAACACTCAGTTTCATATAACGACCGCAATCAAATCACACGATTATCATAGCAGAAATGACGAACACAGACAAAATAACGGGGCATAAACACAAACGCAAACAATCCACACACATTGGAGCACCTCCCCCACCATACACACTCACACTGACTTACAGTCACATTTATAACCGCTTTGCTCAAAGCAGTCGTTCTTGTGTTTTCGCCATCATAAACTGCTCTTTCCTCAGAACATGATTTATAACGAGTGTCTTCATGCATACAATGCGGATTGTACCCTCGGAATTCTGAGATCTCTGGCTATGGCTCTGATGCGTATTTCTGGGTTCACATCATAATGTTTTGCACCTGTTGTACAAATTGTGGTGTTCTCATGCAGATCGAACTTGTGGATGCTTTTTGTGCTTAGCTACATGTGACACATATCCCCCTGAGTCTTCCAGCTCCTTCTGAGCTTCGTTTACAAACGATCTGGCAACTTTTAAAATGTTGTAATGTCAACATCGCTCTGCGGTGCGTGTAGAGCAACGATCACGGCGCGCCTTTTCATTTCTTGCGTTAGCTGATAAGTCTGCCATTGAAGCTCTCTAAAGGTGAAAGTAGAGATATTGGTGTACACACTAGAGACAAGGCAAGTAGGCTTATAGCCTGTGAAATTTATTTTTTGAGGATTATAGGTATTCTTGGAAGAAATGGATACATTCATATAATTTGTATGTATATATCATATACATTCACATTGGCCTGGATGTATTCAAAATTTGGTTTGTCATTACCTCTTTTCTGGAACTCAATGACGTTCATCCATGTCACCACCTTCCCCAGCATAGAAGTTTTAGTCAGGTCGTCAACAAATGTCCTCAATTTCAACCAAAGACTGTCACGACGATGTCGGGTTAGGTTTATGTCTTCCCTGCACAGATCAAAAGAGTTTCTGCTGTTCATGGTGTCCATTATAATGGACTTGAAATAAACTTTCGATTTATGAAAAATATATGTCCTCAAATATCCTACACACCCTGTAACAACAATATAGGAGGCACCCGATTGTTCATAATTCCTTTGTACATTTCAGAATTCAAACTGCCTTCAACCATATGCAATGATCTCAAGCCATACGGTGAAAAACACCCCCCTCCCACACTTATGACTTCACCAACACCAAACTTCAGGTTGGAACGATGCACTTGGGTAAAAGGCGCTCTTCTGGCATTCGCCATACTCCCATCCAACTGGAACTAGTGTAGCGTGATTAATCACTCCACAAAATGTTTCTCCACTCTTTGACAGTCCAATGTCGCTGTTCCAAATACCATTCGAATATATGCAGTCTTTTTTTTGGAGAGACGTTTGATTTGTGTGCAGCTATACATTCATGAATGCACATTTTTTCTGCAAAGCGCTGCAATGCACACATGATACCTGTTGCCTGTTGGAACTCCTAAGCTACGGCACTGACCTGGAGTGGTTTCTTGCAGTTTATATGAACCTCGCACTTCAACTGGCAGGGGAAAAGCCAAAAACGGATTCGTGAAACACAGGAATGTTGTTAGCCAAAAGGAATCAATAGAGTTCAGGGGTTTACGAGAAATTTATTGGCGAAAAGACAAGAATACGTGTTTATAGCGACAACAGTGATAATGCCAAAAAACAGAGCAGAGCACGATCCTACATAGTCAGAGTCATGATGAAGCATTCAAGCAAGAGCTGGCGCTCTGCATTTTTGTGCAGCTATGTCTGCGATGCGCATGTCACGTATTAAGAATTTGCATATCTCCAGACAATGTGAATCCTGCCAGTGCTATCTATCGGCAGATTTTGTAACTTTTTTTTTTCCTTAGCCAAACAAAATTTCATTGCCTCACGATTGTTCCGCTAAAATATCAGGTCATTCTGACGAGTAGTTTTCAAATTATCGATTTTTTGAAATCGTAACTTTAATTATAATCACCCTGCATGTTATACAGACCATGGGGAAGAGAATTTTGCAATAAAAAAAAAATCAGTTCACATATTGATTGCAAAATATGGTGCAAATAATGAATAATAACAAAAACAAGTTAGAAGAAGAAAAAATTTATAAAATCAGAGCATTTGTTCAATGTGCATTCCATTTGTGTTAATGATATGTTCAGTAGAGCGAAGGTTTCCTGAGGAATCGCAGTGATATGGGGTGTTATGCTTGCTTTCAATTCAGTGACAGTCCATATTCTTCCTTCATAGACATTATCTTTCAAATATCCCCACAACCAGAAGTCACAAGGATTTAAGTCCGGTGAATGAGGAGGCCATGCAGTTGGAAAAGTTCTCGAAATCACCCGATCATCTCCAAAATGAGCATGAAGCAGTTCCTTCACTTGCCATGCTATATGGGGTGTTGCACCATCTTGCATAAAGACAGTGGTGTCTAAACATTGTCTTTCTTGTAAAGCAAGAATGACTTTCTGCTGCAGAAGTTCGAAGTAACGAGCACCAGTGATTGAATATCTTTTAGTGCCTTGAGGAGTGTCTCTTCAAAAAAAAAAGGGGGGGGGCCAAGAATGAAATGTGAAGTGAATCCGCACCATACAGTCACGTAATCAGAGTGCAAAAGCTTTTCATGCACAACCATCGGTTTTTTCAGTACCCCAGATGCGACAGTTTTGAGCATTCACTGCTCCGTGTAGTGTGAAATGCGCTTCATCTGACCACAAAATGTTCCATGGCCATGCATTATCGACGGCTATTCTAGCCAGAAACTGGCAAGCAAAATCAGTGCATTTTTCCGGTTCTTCATGAAGCAACTTTTGAACCACCTGGATCTTGTATGGATACCACTTTAAAATGGAACGCAAAACTTTTTGTACCATAGACCACGGAATAGACTAATCATGTGATACGTCTCGAGCACTTGCTGAAGAATATTGGGAACTTGAAGCACTCTCCACTACAGCAGCATCAGCAACGTCTTCCACAGTCTCATATGCAATTCGTTTCCGTCCTCTCCCTGGTAGCACACCCAACTCAACAGTTTCTTCAAATTTCTTAATCATCTTTTTTAAACCATTAATGGACATAGGCCCATTTTGCAAGTTTTTCAAACGTCAATATTCTGTTAGGGCAGCAGAAACATTATTGCAGTTCTGGTAAACAACTTCACCAATAAAAGATGATTTTATTGATAACTTTACATTTAATTTCACTGTCAGTTTAAAGCTTTTCTAATTTTACATCTCATTTGCATAACGTCTCTGAGTGAGTAAAATTTCTCAGATAGTTTCTTACATGACCAGCGCCGTATTTTGACGTAGCGGTCAAAATGTGAACTAATTTTTTTTATTGCAAAATTCTGTTCCCCATGGTCTGTATAACATTTATCTCAAGTTTAATCAAAATCTGATTACCAGTTAGGCCACTAGAAGCGTCTAAATGGTGTCACTTTAATTATAACCACCCTGTATGAGTGGCGTAGCGGTAAACGCTGTGCATTCTAGCCATAAATGTATGGGTTCAAGTCCTTATAACAAGGTGCATTTTAAAAATTTCTCCTGACCTTTTATGCAGTAAAAGCACGTAGAACAAGTTTTTGAAAAAAATATTCATCGTTCAAATAAAATTAATCTTTTTTCCGATTTTTTTCAGGTGCAAATAGAATATAAATTCTGTTATTTTCGACCTCGTCTCCTTGATCTCTTGCGACTAGACAAGACTCCGCAGTTTACATTTGCAGAACTCTCTGTATCTTCTGGCTCAGAATTTTTTCACAATCAGTGGAAATACCTTCAGGAGCAGGTTTTGTAATATACATAACGTCTCTACTTCTAACATAGTATTTTCATCCCACGCCATTGCATGATACTCATGATAAAGTGGTGAAAGCAAAGTATTTTGCAATCATGGAGTGAGAATTTTCAGGACTTTTCCTCGAATCGAAAACAAGCACCCTGAATGTTCTTATAGTATGGCCTTTTCTTTAGTATTTCAATTTGATAACATGCGTGTTCAATAAGTGTTGGAACACTGGCGCATAGAGAATGAAATGTACAAGGCTAACGCACCTTAAAATTCTGTTCCGGTTTGATATATGCGCATCTTCATCTTCACCATGCAGTATAACAAAACATTTAAGTTTTCTGTATACCCCATGCCTCACGTTTGGCAAAGTGGTGTGCATTTCTCCGGACCAGTGAGTGTTTTGCAACCTGGCAGTCTTTTGCCGTCAAATCTTAAGTAAAGGTTAACATCCAGTTGCCCTGACCAGTGATCAAATGTGAGTAAGAATTTTTGCTTATTATTAAAGGAAAACGAAACATTATATGGATTTGGCAATTGTAATGAAAATAATTCCCCTCCACAAATCTGAAAAATTAAAATATTTTACCTTTTGTACTTTACAGGATCTAATGTCATGCTTTCCTTTAAAGTCCAGTAGCTAGAAAGAATAAGCTTTTAATTTCAAATCAGAAAAATGCTTTGAAAATCCAATAGCCCATCCTTGGAGATGGACAGTTTTAAAGCCTTGCTGAGACACCCTTAAACTTGTCGATGGCCTTGTATTTCTCGTATGTGGTACCCCATTTTGCTATCTGTTACAAAAGGGATATTTCAGTACTTATTGCGAAAATTAGATGGAAACAAAATTTGGGTAATATTGGTTAATGAAAAATGAATGCATGTTCAAAAGTACCTGCGACTTCCACTTCGAAATGTATGACTTTCGTTTTAATGCTGGACATCCTCGTTGAATTGCATCCCATTTCCAATGCTTTCCCTCGTTCTTGACAAAAGAAATAATCTTTTCCTTTTGTTTCACTGGCGTGTTATCGCTCCCATAATCACGCATGTTCTTCTTGATCTTGTCCTCGAAAACCCCAATCCTGATCATTCTCATCCGCTTCGATTTGAAAAGAAGCTCCACTTCTAATTTTCGTACATACAAAGTTTTCTTATTTGGACACTACAGGTGCTTGACTCACAGTTTGAAGGTAGATTTTTGTTTGTATATTATAAATAAAGTACATAATTTTAATTTTGGAAACCTCTATGCACTCGTCCTCTCCCATTACCTATAGGTCGCATGAAATTTCTGCAAATAGCTTGAAGAGGTGCTCATCAACAATGCTGCAAAGTACAATTTTTGACGTGTACATTACACTCGTTGACCATCACAAAATATATATATTTAATATGCCACAGCCCATAGGCGAGAAAGTCTCCATCATGGTAAACGTTCCAGTTTGCCCTAAGTATTTTTACAATTATATTGGGGTGTTTGAAATAAGAAAAAAAAGTTAGATTCCATCGTGTGAAAATAATTCTGTCATAGCAAGCCGCGATGGAAGAGTCACGTCTAGTCATGGGAGAATATGGGGACGAGGCCGAAAATAATAGATTTTAGATTATTTTTTCTAATAGATTAGATTCTATTTGCGCCTGAAAAAATTGAAAATAAGACTTTATTTTATTTGAATGGTTAATGTTTTTGCAAAAACTTGTTCTAGCGCTATTACTACGCAAAAGGTATAGAGAAAAATTTTTTAAATAATTATGCTCGCGCGAGGATTTCAACCCGCATCTCTGCTTAAAATGCACAGCGTTTCCCAATGCGCCACTCAGATTATTAAATAAAGCCTTAAAAAACATTCTGCCATCGGTTCCAAGCAAATGGTGGCATGTATTTTAGTTGGGCAATTTAACCAATAAACCCAAAGTAGGAAAAGGACGCGGAAAAATGAAATCCAGATCATTTAATTGATCTTGAAGAAGGAGGAGGAAGTTAACCAAGATATCCTGGTAGTCGGTTGCCTTTGAATGTGGAGAAACAAATGCCACTTGGGGCTTCTCTTGCTCTGTAAAAGTAGCCCATATCATAACTATAATAGTAAACTATAGCACTCCTACCCCCCCCCCCTCCTCACATCCTCCCGAATGACCGCTTTACCAGAATCTAATTTTAAAGCACTTAATGCTTTGTTTTATTTGACCAATTTTTTGGTATTAAAAGAAGAATAATTAAACTTAATAAATTTGAAATTGTATCTTGAAATAACTGTCCTTCTTTTTAAAATGAATGTAATGAGAGGCACCATTAAGCGTGGTTTCCACTTCACCTGAAACCGGAATCAGAAAATCAAAACTAAAATTTTCCAGTAAGAATGATATGTTTCCAATGTGGTGGCGTGAGCTGTTCCACATTGACAGAAAGGTATGTCGGAAAATTAGGACCCAATTGCCATCTGCCATCAATTTACTATTCTACCGGTATTCCTGCTACGCCAAATATAAAATAGACGACCAACAAACAGCAGCCTTTGCTATAAGCTATCTCTTCCTAATTTCGAGGTGTTTGGCTTTGAAATCCAACAGGCTCTTAATAAAATAGCATTTTGATAAAATATAATCCACAGTGATAAATGGTCATTTATTTATTTATTTATTTATTTATTTGGGTTAGGTAAAAAAGTTACAATAATGCCCACGAAGGCCAATACGGTAAAAAACCGACAAGTTAGGCCAAGTGGGCACATTACAGAACAATAAGTAGAACAGAAATGGGTTAGTGAAACAATTATAAATAAAACAATCTAATCAGAACACTAATAAAATAAAAAAATCACAGATAACAACCAAAGATAACTTAATACAGGTCCATTAAAACATAGACAAAGAGTTATAATTAATTGGTAGAAAATGATAATTTACAAAGGTAAAAAGTAAATGGTCTCAGAACGGACTTAAAAATAACGTAAGCAATTACTAACATATAGTATCTTAGTAACATGACTGGTAGCAATATGTAGGTAAATTAGTTGAGTGTACTTACATACTAACACAGTAGTGAAATTACACTGAGTGAGCACATTCTTATGACTACCCTGTCAGTATCTCGTTGGGCCACCTTTTGCGTTTAATACTGCGGTGATTCTTCGTGACATTAATTCCACCAGTGCCTGATGGATAGCACTGTCTAGTTGTGCTAGATTGGACAGTGGTGGATCCAGCCGTCTGATGGTTCGTTCGACTTCGTCCCACAAATGCTCAATTTGAGTGAGATCTGGGGATTGTGGGGGCCACCGAAGTAAGGTAAAGTCCCCCTCATGTTCCTGGAACCACTCCTGCACAATACGAGCTCTGTGGCATGGCGCATTGTCTTGCTGGAAATAGCCATCTCCATTGGGGTACGCCATCAACATGGCAGGGTGGACTTGATCGGCGACGATATGGAGGTATGCTGTGTCGTCCAGACGTTGTTCAACACGTATTAACGGACCCAACACATGCCAGGAAAACATTCCCCAGACCATAACACTGCCCGCACCGGCCTGAAGGGTTGTACTCATGCATGCAGGGTCCATGCTTTTGTGCTGTTTCCGCCAGATTCTCACGTGGCCGCCTGCATGATTTTACTGAATCATGACTCGTCAGACCACATGATTTGTTTCCACTGCTTGATAGTCCAGTCCTTGTGCTCCTGAGCGAATTGGAGTTGTTTCTGCTTGTTGGCTGCAGACAGCAAAGGTGTGCGGGCAGGTCTTCGGCTTCCGTTTCCCATGCGATGCAGTGTGCGGCGGACAGTGCATTCAGAGACCGTTTTGGAGGACCCCTGATTAAGGTTAGCAGTGATTTGTTGCACAGTTGCCCTTCTGTTATCCTTTACCAATCGTGACAGTCTCCATTCTGTCCGATCATCAACCATCCATGGGTGGCCACAACTCGAAAGTTCAGACCCTGCCTTCCGGCTAACCGTCCAGTCTTTAAATACTTTAACGACGACTGCTCTTGAGCACCCCACGAATGCTGCTGTTTTGCTGATACTCGCTCCATAGCTCCGAGCATCTACAATCATCCCGGGTTCGAAGGCTGTTAAATCACGTCGTTTACCCATAGTTGAAGAATGGAACACGTCTACTGTTGTCGACCTACACTGAGCTTCCCTTTTTATCTTTAACCAGAAAGTCTTGAAAAATTGGGGCCACTATGGTAATTGCCTCCTGGCTGACCTTATATGGGCTATATGGAATACAGAGAACTTTCCACAAACTCTAAAAACAGCCCTGATTCAGCCGGTGTTTAAAGGTGGTAATGAACAAGATCTTAAAAATTACCGCCCTATATCTGTCCTACCTTCAATCTATAAGATCATTGAAACGATTGTATTTAAGCAAATGACTTCCTACCTATGGACTCAACTTCCCAACTCGCAATTTGGAGGTAGGCCAAATACATCTTCGCAAGAACTAGTTTTATCCATATTAATGGAAGC